>CAJHQP010002673.1:0-57500 GCA_905132765.1 Moricandia arvensis
GCATTTTCAACAAGATACTTCCTGAAATCGAGATTAATAAGAATTTGAAGTGCATCATAGAACAAAAACAGTCTCGAGATTAATAAGAATTCGAAGTGCAACATTAAGAAGTTCATCTGGATAACAACTCTGAAACAAAATTTGCATAAACATAAACAACTTAGACAAAGTCTATATTGCTCTATCACATTTCCTCTTGTTGTGATTTCTATGACCATAGCAACTGCATTTGCGGGCTCTACTTCCTTGAGATAAACGCAGTTTGTTTTCAACAGTCTCATATCTGCGTTTCTTTCTCCTTCATGTAGCTCGTCTACTCTCAGGACGAAGCACTTTCGCCTCCTGCACGTCAGATGGAACAATCCAAGAATATTTTGGGACACCAATAGGATTAATGCTTTCTTTGTATGCCAATTTCCATGATGTTGTGCTGTATAAATTATCTGTCAATGTGTGCGGTTTTTTTATCTATAGTGAAGCCTGCTTTGATTGTGTGCCTGCATATGATTTTCAACAAATCAAATTTCCCACAAGAACATATGCGTATGTCCAAGTCGACCATGCAGTCCAAACTATTTCCTTGAACCAAAAATCTCTTAGCGCTAACTTGAAAAGCCTTAAACGTTTTACCCTTCTCAATCTTTCTGTCAATCTTCTTCTCCACAACAATGGTCAATGGATTGGAATGCTTACAACTTAATCTTCTACGCTAAAAAAACCAGCGAGTCATCATCTCCCTAATGTTGTCCAACAAAGGTATTACTGGAAACTCTCTTGGCGAACGTAAAGCAGAATTAATCGATTCTGTAGGGTTGTTAGTCCTAATATCATACATGTAACCCTGAAATTGACAACGAGCCCACTTCCTCAGATCAGCCTCTATTAGATATTTCCCAATTGCAAGACTAATCGAGCATATATCAGTGAACTTCTTATTAAAATCAGCAATGCGATAAGCTTTAGAAGCCTTCGTAACCTGTCAAGCCACACCTTTCCCTCTGTAATTTTTCACAACATTAGACAGCAAGTGGTGTATGCAAATACCATAATGATCTCTAGGGTACAGAGTTGCCTCAGCTTTAACTAGTAGGGGATTCCTATCAGACACAAAAGCTAAATTATGCTCGTCAGCAATGACCACTTTAAGTTGCTTCATATACCAGTCCCATGAGCGGTCATTCTCAGAGTCGACAACCCCAAATGCCATAGGATACAAATTCGAATTTCCATCTAATGCAATAGCAACCAGTAACACTCCCTTGTATTTGCTCTTCAAAAAAGTACCATCAAGAACAATAAATTTTCGAATATCAACATAGAAACCGCAAAAACTCTGGCCAAAAGAGATGAAGAGGAATCTGAATCTCTCATCAGTATCAGTTTCATAAGAGGTGTGTGACCCTGGATTAGATTCACTCAACATATGCAAGTATTTGAGTATTTTTTCAAAACCTTTCTCCGGAATACCTTTCACTGCGGCGATTGCATAGTCGCATGCATCATATGCTAATGAATTGGATATCTCAACACCATGCTCGTCACGCATATAATCTATTACATCATTAGATTTCGGCCCTTCCTTGGCACCTTCACACTTATGCATAATCAGATGAGCAATTGTTTTAGCTAAAGTTATCCGAACAGAACCATTCCTTTCTGATGGAGCACATGAATGATCAGCTACATACTTTTTGATTATGAAATATGAAGAACCTGTCAAACCCTTTGCACGAACTCGCCAGCTGCAATCATGATCTGCATAACGGATGTACCACACTTTTTTATCCGAATGAACAAGCCTATTGTCGAAATTATGTTTCATAGCACACATTTCGAATGTTGCCTTCAAAAACATTTTGATGGCGAAATGTTGACCCTTCTTGACAATATCCAACAAAGAAAATCGAACACCCTTTCCATTCCTCTTCATTATCCCATAATGTTTCTCTTCAACTCAGGTTCCACGATCAACATCATCAGAAACATGATACCCTTGCACTCTGTTGGGGACTCAGTAGCTTTTACATTCAAGTCAAAATCGAATTTGCTATGGCTTGTCTCACCCTTAGATGGAATACACACACACAACCGCGTGGAAGCTTTCCTCTTCACATATGTAAGAAATTTTTTGTGCTGTCTATCATTGCTGATGATAACAGGTGGTGAGTCAATGCTATTTATCAAATCAGAAGGTAAGTAACTCAACTCGATATTAACCATGTTTATATCAATTACAAAGTCTTCAATCACCATAAGCTTCATCTTCTCGAAAGTAGCATTTGTGTCCAAAGTAAATAACCTACCTCCTTTTTCTTCGTCGACAAGAAATCTCCATCCATTGTTAATGGAAGATTTCCACAAACCACATGAAGCATATATGTGCATCATCATTTGTTAAATACACAAAAATTGAGAAGAAAAAGAAGAGATGAAGAAATTCACGTCAGAATGCTCAAAACGGTTTGCATGAATAAGAAGGCGTAGGTTTAGGAAAAAAATAAAAAAGAAAATAAAAATATTTTTTTAGATTTAGAGAATATTTTATAACCGTTTTTAACTAGATTTTCGGATTTTAGTTACATATCACCAGTAGAACATACATTCTACCTTTGTTAGACAATAGATATGGTCGTAGATAAAATATATCACTGAAATAGACACAAGAGATTTTGGTAGAATGTGTTTTCAGATAATGTAGAGAAGCGAATAATACATAAAACATTCGATCTACCACAAACACAACACATAATAGGTTCCGTATATTTGACATTCTACTAAAGTAGAAGACTTTGTTTTCCGTGTATTACTCATTCTATGTCAAGTAGATTTTGGTGTTACCCGTAGATTACATATTCTAAAGGGCCGTAGATGGTAGATATAACTTATTGACACATTTAACCCATTTTCTAACTTATTATTTCAAATATCTTTTAAATACCAAAATATTTTTCTTATATGCATATGCTTATGTATTACATAATTTATATTTTTCTTTATTTTTTTACATTTTAAATAAATTGATATGAATTTTTAATAATAATAATAAGGGTAATCCTTATCCAAAAATAACAAAATTTAATTTAATATAATGACAAAGCTTAAGTTATTTTGTTCTCTTTTAGTTAATTCCCCCAAAAATGTATAGCTCCGTTCTCATTATTCTCTTTAAATAAAAAAATTGTCTTTTCGAGAAAGATATCATATAACACTTACAGAAAAAAATGACAAAAAATGATTCGTAAGATTGAAAACTCTTGACGTGGCGAAAAATTATTGCCCAAAGTCCACGTGCTAGTATTGATTGGTCTCTTGACAATGGAGATGTTCTGATTTGTTTCGTGGTAAAGTTTCAATTAAATGCGACGACCACCTCCATGTTTCAAGAAGTTTCCAGAACTACCCTTTCCAGTGTTTCATGCCCCTGAAAAGGTACGTAAGCAGCAAGGGCACTGTCGTCAAACATTCTCCAATCTTAAATATCCCCCTACAAATATATAAAGTCTTCTTGTTCAGGCCATATTTTCATTATCTGGTCAAGTAGCAGAAGCTGGAGCTATGACTCTCTCAAGAACCTCCGCCAGATTTCTCCCTCCGTCCAGAATCATCTTATGCAGGTAAGTAACTTCTTCTTCAAACCGTCGGTTCTTGATTAGAGAAGATAGTCATATGGCGGGTCTAGATTGGTTTACATGGTGTTGATCGGTCTGGTTCTCTCGATTACATCTCAATTTGGTTTTGCTTTTACGTATTACCAAACAAATACAAATCGTTGCGACTATGCTTCCCACAAATTTCTAGGGTTTCTAATTCTGTCGTTCTAGTCTCCGTAGAGAATAACATATGTGAGATTGAATTAGTTAGTCCATTGATTTGTTACTCTAACTCCGTCGTTGCTACTTTGCATTGCTTGTAATTGTCAAGATCCTCTTGTACTTGTTGATCTGAGTTCTTATATTCATTGTGGATTTTGTAGGTTTATCTCACTCTGTGTTGTGCTCTTATTGCGTCTGCGTTTGGAGCTTACCTTCATATGCTCTGGAATATTGGTGGTATTCTCACCACCATTGGATGCGTTGGAAGCATGATTTGGCTGCTCTCGTGTCCTCTTTATGAACAAGTATGTGAACTTAAGTTCACTTTCTTTCTTGTTGTATCCTTTTGATGAGACATTTTTGTGTTCTTATTGGTGCAGCAAAAGAGGCTTTCACTTCTGTTTCTGTCTGCCGTTCTTGAAGGTGCTTCAGTTGGTCCCTTAATCAAAGTGGCAGTTGATTTTGTTAGACTATCGTCTGTTCATGTTGGCTTCTTTGTTAGACTTCTGTTAGAACTGACAGTTATTATCTTTCTTTTTGTTTTATTCCAGCATCCTTATCACTGCGTTTGTGGGAACTGCGATAGCGTTTAACAGTTACTCAGCAGCAGCCATGCTGGCAAGACGCAGAGAGTATCTCTACCTCGGAGGACTGCTTTCATCTGGTTTGTACATTCTTATGTGGCTTCAGTTTGCCTCTACCATTTTTGGTGGCTCTGCTTCTTATCTTTAAGTTTGATGTACAAACAAATATATTCTCATGAGTTTTAATCTCTTCTTTCTGTAGTATTTTTCCCTATTAGACCCCTCACTGTTTTATGAATCTGGTGGTGCAGCTCTACTTTGGTCTCTTGATCTTTGTGGGATACATGGTGGTGGACACTCAAGATATTATAGAGAAGGCCCACCTTGGTGACATGGACTACGTGAAACATTCGTTGACCCTTTTCACCGATTTTGTAGCTGTTTGTTTGTGTTCTCATCATAATGGTAAGTTTCATTTCCTAACTGATAATCTGATATTAAGTTATTGAGCTTTATCTGTTTAATAGATCTCCACGTTGATGAGTCCTTCTGTTATACAGCTGAAGAACTCGGCAGGTAAAGAAGAGAAAAAGAAGAAGAGGAGGAACTGAGACTAAGAGTGAGAAAGAAAGCTAATAGAGAGTGGATGTTATAAGTACATGAAATCTTTGATGTTCTTACTTGTCTGGGTCAGTTTTGGTAACAACACATGCTACGTTATTAGTGTATAGTAACCTCTTAGAGCATCTTTATCGCTCTTCTTAGAGCGTCTCTTAGTGGAGCGTCTCTTAGGTCCACTTTTTTCTCAAAAATCGTCTCTTGTGTGGCTAAAATAAGAGACGTTTATTGTGGGTGTTTTTCACTGTTTGCGGTCCACCGACACGTGGCGATCCGCGATTGATATGTTTTTTAATTTTTGTTTTTGACAAAAAGTAAAAAAGAAAAAAATGTAAGAAACCCTTTAAAGGTTATGCGACAATAATGTTCTTAGTGACTCTAGACTGTAAATGGATCAAGTGGTGTTCGTTTTTCGTTTCAGTATCTTAAAACCGTCTAAAAATTATTAATTGGGGTTTCTACCTTTTTTGTCAGTCTAATTTCGCTTTTGGTAGGCCAGTGAAAGTATATATATCGAGTTCAAAGAATGTGCCTATGTAGGAACGTGTGGTCTCAAAAGGAAAGAGAAGCTATCGTTAGGCGGAAAATAATGTGTCGTTTTCGTCTGTGTCACTCTTTCGGCTCAAGCATAATCCAAAGCCAACCGACATTGCAATATAGTTTCAATTCAACATATAATAGTATCACATGTCCCAGATCTAATTTGTTTTTTGGGTTCTTCCAAAATATTTTATTCAAATTAGTGTCCAGACGTGACAATCATATTTATTTGAACTTCATGAAGTAGATTTAAAATTGTTTCTGCATAATCACTAAAAGGACAAGATTATTTTCGTTACAGTTGTTGTATGTGAAAGCAAAGCGTACTAGTCGCGTAAACAAATTTTGGGTTGTATTGTCTCAACTGTGCTAATTATTAGTCTAACATCGTTAGCTTCCTGATTTATTTATTGCTGGTGATGCATAACAATAGGTCGTTCTAATAAAAGACTTGTATATTCAATGGGTTAAATATACTTATTTGTTTTATAGGTAGATCAACGAAGAATTGTCGTTGCAGGTTGTTTGAAAAATGAAATCAACATTAAAGAGCTATAATATTTGATCATAAAAGCATTTTTAATCTTATTCTATTCTTTTCCCATAATAGATTTCGAAGTAAAATTTTTTTTTGTCAACATGCTATAACTGAAAGAAGACACTAAAGACCAAGTACAAATTTATCTGCAAATACCACTTCCATATGTGTAGTAATATCTTCTTTCATAAACCTTTTTGAAAATGAAATTATTATATAGGTTGATTAATGAATTTATTGTTTATTACTTTAATTTTCATTTCAATATAGTGTAAGACTGGAATGGAACTTAACTCACTATAGAATTATTATATTTTGAGTATATTACAGATGCTTTGAGCTTTCTTTTTTCTTTTGTTAACTAGCTCTTTCCTTCTTTACCAATTCCACTTCTTGCAAATAAAGATGTAAAGGAGCTCTAAATATGATATCCTTATCGACTCCCTCGAAAGTTAGAAATTATCGTAATTTCTTCGAACTAAAATTACAAGCAAGGCTTTTGACAAAAAAAAAAAAAAAAATAGAAACACGGCTATAATATGGGTTTTGAAAGAGTAGAGTTTAGTTAGGATCGGTCAAGTTAACCAAGGGATTCTAAATAAATAAATAAAAGATTTACTTTTGAACTTATGAGATATCTAGAACGATTGCCAAAGAATAATAATAAACTTTATCGAGTTTTTAATATAAGCACATTATAATTGTTTAGAGAAACTTCAAGAACACAAAAACCTCTAATCTTAAATGAAATAAGAAAATTATTATAGTACAGACAACAGAAACGGTGCGTGCTGTGGATATACAGTGAGTGAAAAGAGAATTGGCTAGCTTTCGCTTTTCTGTGGTATAATGTTGTAACGGACCATTCATTTCCTAACCTAGCTACACCTACAAGGCTACAACCATGAAAAGTGAAAATCATAGAACCTGATTCCTTAATTTGTTAAGGTAGTTCAACGGAAACTAAGAAGAGTTAGAGCATCTCCAATGTACTACTCAAATTTTTACTCTAAAATGTAGTAACTTCACTATGAAGTTGAATTTACTCCAATCCTATTTGGAGAGTTGAAACTAAATGAAATGAAATTACCGAAAAAAGTCTAGAATTTTTTGTGTCATTCTTGGAAAAAAATCATTTGAATAAAAATAAAACAAAAGAGCTAGGACCTATCATTCCAGTTAAACTTTTTTGTTTAATTGTTGTCATTTTGTGCTGTAGTGGTTGTGTTTTTATTAGCATGAATGTGAATTGTTAGCAGACCATCATTTGAGATACTTTGTTTTTATTTAAGCACTACTCTTGCATTACCTTTTGTGTATTTTAACCATAATTCATGCATTAGTTTCATCGCCTGATCTCCACCGTCCGATTAAATGATTCACTACATTATTTCATCAGAATTTTCGTAAATTAATTAGGACGTAGTTGATCACGAGTTCCGTCTCGTTACTTCTTTTTGTTTTTAAGTGCAAGTTTATAAAAAAAAAGGTGCAAATTTACAAAATTATTCGACGTTTTGCACTTCATTTTTTTGCACTTAAAATAATTATATTGTTTCCTTACATCTCTTTCGGAATATAAAAATGCTACTATTTGATTGAGACTCTACATAATTTTTAGAGTAACGTAACAACAATCAAAGTTTTCTACAATTTGCTTTTTCCTCGAAATGACTCATCATAGCATGTTATTGTTTTACCAAACCTCAACATTATGTGGATCTTGATCATGTATGATTGCATGTATAATTAAAAAGTTATATGTATATAGTTAACTTAGTGGAAATAGTATAACACGCGTAGACACTGAGTTATGTACCCAAATTAGTGGGACCCATTATTTATATGTATATAGTTAACTTAGTTCACTAATCACATTCACGAACGAAATTAGTGGGACCCATTATTTACAAATACTTTAACCAAATCAAACGGTGCAGAAAAGAGTGGTGTCCATGATCGTCGTCGTCACTACGGCCGGCGACTTCACAAAACCAAATTTATTTTTATTTTTGTTTGATATTCAAAACCTATTAATAAAAATGTAAATACTAATTCACCAAACGTCATGCCATCACATACTTTCAAATAAGTTAAAACCTAACCCAGTCTTATCTTTATATTAAAAAGACAATCAATTATTTACATCAATATCCACACTTCTAAATTTAAAATTGAAAAGAACTAACCTTGTTGATTTCATCTTTCATTCTTGCCTTTTCAACTCTTTCTTTATTGGTTTAACACTTGGAGATAACATTTTATTAATAAAAAGTTAATTTGTGACATAACATCAACTAAAATATATGTGACATAATGTATATCAGAGAAATTAGACTAAGTTGTAGCTTAATTGGCAATTAACAGAATTATTTTTCAATATAATGTTGTAGACATCCAATTGTACTATAAACATTCATACATACGGTATTTAATTAGAGAAACTGTAATCTCAGTAATTCATATTTTATTTAATATAATATTATATGGTTCCACAATCTTATTAATATTTTATTCGCTACATTTTTTCTTATGACTATTATAACTGTTGTCATTAATAAATTATTATATATTAGTAATTGTCTTAGTTGGAATCAAAAGAAAAAAAAAGTCTATAGTCAGCAAGCAGGAACCATGAGGCACAACAAGCAATGATATTCCTACAGCCCCGTCGTCACTTTCTTACCATTAGAGGTTTCTCTATGAATAATTGAGTTTAAATCAATTATTTTATTTTTATTTTCAAAAGAAAAGCTCAATTATATAATCAGTTTGGTGCCTTTCACACGCAAAACACACAAATTTCAAACCAAATTACTCTAACTAACTAGTCCGTACGAGATAGTCCAAGTGGCAGGACGGACCTGTGGTGGCAACCACCATTAGGGTTCGATTCCCTCATGCGGAAACTACCATGCCTCTTCTGGACACCCATAAAATGGATACTGGGCCTTCAGGCCCAGAAAAAAACCTCCAGGGTAAAACTGACCTGCTACCTAACCGGACCCAGACGAATGACCCACGAAAGTGGAGAACCCTGGATTAACAAAAAAAAAATTACTCTAACTAAAATTTGTTAAAATGTGACTGTCATTTATAAATTTATTACTTCAGCAGTTAAAATACTGTCTAGAAAGTATTGAGATGAGATCACTTATTTTTAATTCTTGTAAAAAGTCACATATGTATATATCTTGTTCATGGCCTTTGGTTAGTAGTTACCACAATTACAACATAGCTAAAATTAGTTAATTTTATCTTCAGTATAATATGTAAACATGTATATAGTATATTTGAACCAAATCTTCCTACTTAACCATTATACTCTGTAAATCAAATTGAAATGTCCTTTGAAAAAGGAATTAAGTAAAAATCTCTAAGTAAAGTATACATTAATCTTTTTAATAAAGAAAATTTTCATAAAAATATCTTAGCTAAATTTCATTGAGCTTGATAATACCCATACTTTTTTTGCTACACAATTTAATACTCAAACTAATTATTTTGTTTATTTTAATACATTTAATTTTAAAATTATGCATATTTTAATATCCAAACTATGTTCATTTTAATCAAAAATATTAATGTTTTAAACGAAATTGAAATATTAATAAGTTTCAATAATTAGACGAAGATTTTTTTAACTACACTCTAAAATTAATTTACGAAAACATGTTAGTTTTGCAATTGACTGAAGTTTCGTAGATATTTGATTTTTTTTCACAGTAGTCTTCTATATCATTAAATTTAAAACTAAATGTTTTATTTTTATTTCCAGTGGAAAACTAACCTATGTGGACTCTTCATTAGACTTTGAAAACTTCATGTGACTGTAAGAAAAATTCTTATGATATTAGAATTTTCGAAAAGTCTTTTATAAAAAGACAAATTTATGTAAAACTTTGGTCAAATTATAAAATTAATATGTTTATCCAAAAAGATTTCTAAAGAAATCTACTCCGTTTTTTGTCAACTGAAGACTTTTCTAGTTTTTTCGAACAAATAAGTTTTCTATAAAAACACAAAAAGTTAATTTCAAAACTATCTAATACATTAACTATAAAATTTATCTAGAAATCTTCTTCGTGATGAGAAAACTTCTTCGCGAAGGAAATCTGAAAAATTCAAATATTATTCTTAGATTCAGTAAGAATCATGTTTGGATTCTCCAAGTCCACATAACTTCTTAATGAAAGTATTTACTCGTTTTAGACCAAGAATCATAAATTTGAATAACTCTAATAAGTTTATAAATTATGAAATCAAAAGGTTAACATTTTGAAATGAAAAGAGAGAGAAAGTAAAATAAAAATGGTTTGTGTGTATAATAAGTGATGATATGAAGATGTAGATGTCAATTTTATGTGTCTTTAGAGTTTGAAATTGATTGTTCATAGTGGTTGTGTATTGATGACAATGTAAATGACGTAAATAAAAGAAAAAAAATGAAAATGACGGAGAAAAATAAACATTTCAAAAAATGATATTTTTGTAAATAACTTAAATTTCTAAGGTAAATATGAAAAATTATTATTTTTAAATGACAAATCATTTTTTTTTGCATTTGACCTCAATTTTAGGCTATTTTTGAAAAACGCCATATTTTATTATCTACATTTTCGATATGACTATTAAAACTGTTGTCATTAATAAATACTAGTAATTGTCGTTGGAATCAAAAGAAAAAACAAATAAAAAGAAAAGTCTATAGTCAACAAGCAGGAACCATGAGGCACAACAAGCAATGATATTCCTCCCCATCGTCACTTTCTTTCCATTAGAGGTTTCTCTTTGAATAATTGAGTATAAATCAATTATTTATTTTTATTTTCAAAAGAAAAGCCTCAATATATAATCCGGTCACAGCGTTTGGTGCGTTTCAGACGCAACACATTCAAACCAAATTACACTAACTAAATTTGTTAAAATGTGTATGCCACTTATATATTTATTACTTCAACAGTTAAAATACTGTCTAAAAAGTGCTGAGATGAGCTCACTTATTTTAATTCTTGTAAAAAGTCACATATGTATATATCTTGTTCATGGCCTTTGGTTAGTAGTTACCACAATTACAAAATAGCTAAAATTAGCTAATTGTATCTTCAATATAATATGTAAACATGTATAGCATATTTGAACCACATCTTCCCACTTAGCCATTTTATACTCTGTAAATCAAATGGAAATGTCCTTTTGAAAAAGAAAATAAAGTAATTTAAAATCTCTAAGTAAAGTATATATTAAAGGTTTTAATAAATATAAAAAATTGAATAAAAATATCTCAACTAAATTTAATTGATCTTTTTCATATCCAAACTTTTTTGCTATCCATTTTAATACTCAAACTAATTATTTTATTCATTTTAATATGCTTACTTTTAAAATTATACACATTTTAGTGCTGAAACTATGTTCATTTTAATCAAAAATATTAATAATTTCAATCAAAATTTAAAAATAAATCTTAAAAATTCAATTTTATTTTTAGTTTTATGAATTAAAATAAATAAAGAAAAATTTAATTCTGAATAAAATAAATAAATTAGTTTTAAACTTAAAAAAAACAAAATAAATTGAAACTAAAAATAGAAATAATATTAGAAAATTATGATTATCCACACTTTAGTTACTTTTACTCTTAAAACGTAAAACAAAATTATGTTTTAAAGATTTTTCAAGAATTTCGAAGATTTTTTTTTTTACAAAAATGGAAACTTATTAATATTTTTAAAAACGTAGTTTGAGTATTAGAATGTGTAATTTTAAATGTAAGTGAATTGAAATGAGTAAATCAATTAATTTAGTTATTAAAAGATATTTAGTTAAAGATATTTTTATGAAATTTTTCCACTATAAGAAAACTAAGTAAAGAGAAAAGGAAGCTGAAACATTAACTTCAATATACAAAAAAGAGCCATTTTTAACATAGCCTCACCACTTCCTCTCTCTACCCTCACCACTTTCTATCTTTCCCATTTTCACAGCCATTTGTTAGATTCCTCTCTCTCTCTCTCTCGGTTTTCTTTTTCTATGGGATTGTGTATTAGAGACTGATTAGCTCAAAGGAACCCAAAAGAGAATTCTTCTCTCACGTTTGTTTTCAATTTCTAAAATTTTCTGGGCTGTTATTGTTTTTCTCAGAAGAAGACTTTTCAGTTCCTGGGTTTAGCTTCTCAATACCCATAGAAGCTTTACTGAAGAAAGTATTAATAAGCTTAGAATTGTTCAGAGTCTGTATACTTGTGATAAGCTATCTATCTCTATATAATAGCTTTTGAAAAAGATGGGGAAGCAAGGGCCTTGCTATCACTGTGGAGTTACAAGTGAGTTCTTGTTTTCTCCAAATCACGATCTGTTTTCTCGAAATAAAAAGTCCATAACTTGAGTTGTGTCTGTGTTTATGTGACCTTAACCACACCTTGTGTGTCCTTTGATCACTCTTTATTGAGCTTTGAATGTTTTGTTAAGTTGAAATTAAAACTCCAATTCTAGCCTGATTTGGATACTGAAGACTTAACATGATGCTTGCTTCTTGGGAGATCATTGTTTCTTCCATTGAGAGATTGTAACATTTGTTGTAAACAGGCACACCTCTATGGCGAAACGGGCCACCAGAGAAGCCAGTACTGTGCAATGCTTGTGGTTCCAGATGGAGAACAAAAGGATCATTAGTAAACTACACACCACTTCATGCTCGTGCTGAAGGTGATGAGGTTGAGATTGAAGATCGTAGAGGTCAAAAGATGATGATGATGATTAATGGAATGTCTATGAACAAAAAGATTCCAAAGAGGAAACCATATCAAGAAAACTTCACAGTTAAGAGAACCAACTTGGAGTTCAGTAATGGTTTCAAGAAGAGGTGTTTAGAAGAAGAAGGTAGCAATAGATCGAGTTCAGGGTCTGTTGTATCGAACTCAGAGAGCTGTGATCAATCTAATGCGTGGGAAACGAGTTTTGCTTGTAAGAAGAGGACATGTGTGGGGCCTCCAAAGGCGGCTTCTTCTGTTGAGAAGCTCACAAAGGATCTCTTTAGTATTCTGCAAGAACAGCAGTCTTCTTGTCTCTCTGGTACTTCAGAGGAAGACTTGCTTTTTGAGAATGAATCACCGATGGTTATAGGACATGGGAGTGTTCTTATGAGAGATCTGCCCTCGGGTGCCCGAGATGAGGAATCTGAAGCTAGCTCATTGGTTGAGAGCAGCAAGTCCTCATCAATACCTTCTGCTGAATCTGTGGTTATTAGAGGCCAAAGATCTTTAAACTTTGGTGGAAAAGATGTAAAGCAGGAGCAACTCAAGAGGTAAATAACATGTGAAAGCCTCTAGAGTCTAAACAATTAAAGACTAAGATTGCTTTGTCAGAATCTGATTTAAGCAAGTTTCTAATTATGTTTTGGTTGCAGGACCAAATCTCAAGTCTTAGGAAGACACAGTTTACCACTTTGTAACATAGATTTGAAGGTAAGCTCATTTGCAACTCTCAACAATTTTTGTTTCTTCAGATATTAATTTGAATGTTTTGTTTTGTGCAGGATGTTTTCAACTTTGATGAGTTCATAGAAAAATTCACAAAGGAAGAGCAGCAAAAACTGATGAAACTACTTCCTGAAGTTGACTCTGTTGATCTTCCTGAAAGGTTTCAAACTCAATGCAACTTCAATCTTTACAGATTTGTTTCACCTGCTACTTTGAGTTCTTAATTGTTTCTGTTTTCTCATTTGCCAGCCTCATTAGCATGTTTGAGAGTTCTCAGTTCAAAGAAAACTTCTCCTTGTTTCAGCAACTAGTTGCAGATGGTGTCTTTGGGACATCATCATCATCATCTTCTTCTTCCTCTGGACCAAAACTTGAAGACTTTAAGACACTTGCAAAGCTTGCTTTATCCGATCCTAACAAATCCCATTTGTTGGAAAACTATCAGATGCTCAAGGTTAACGTCACATACTCTTCTTGAAACAAATAGTTTCGAGTCTTGCGGCTTTGTTCACGTAAATCATTGCTTCAGGAACAGAGAAAAGGGATTGAAGACAATGTTACTACAACAACAAGGGTGTCAAACCTGAATCCATCAGATAATCATAGTCTAGTAACCATTGAAAGACCTTGTGAAAGCCTAAACCAAAACTTCTCAGGTCAATTCAAGATTCTTCAATAATACAACTTTCTGGAATAAAAATATGTCTGTTTCTGATTAGTTTTGAGTTTTGCGTTCTCCAGAGACAAGAGTTGTGATGAAGAGCCCCAAAGAAGTGATGAAGATTAGATCAAAACACATGGAAACCAAAGAGATTGTGGAGAACAGTGTCTCTTCCTTTAACCATATGAGCTATGGTGGATCTATGGTGTTTAGCAGTGAAGATAATGATGATATCTCTGATCAGGATCTTCTTCTTGATGTGCCTTTAAATGGATCATTCCCTCAAGCAGAGCTTCTTCATATGATATGAATTAAAAGAGAAAGTTGCTCAAACTCAACTGGTATTTCTCAGACAACGACTTAAAATACCTTTTAAAGTTCTCTCTCCCTCTTTCTCTCTCCGAAGAGAAAAACTCTTTCACCCTTTTGGCTTTGTCTGAGAAAAATGTGGCCAAATGAGATTTTTCTGCATATAAAATTGCAATCCTCTGAAGATACATAATATAAAAAAGGAAGGACTTTTGTAAGGGCACTTTTTGGCGGTCATATATTGTCTTCTTGTTCTTACTACTAAACTTGGGGCACAAGAAAGTTTCGTTTCCTTTAAAAATCTTTTTCTTGTGCGCAAAAGATGAGATTCATGAGAATATAATAGTAATATGCTCATGTGCATAAATATTTAGTAAGTAATTATTTAATAATAGCAAAAATTTTATAGTTATTTATTATTTTATTACAAATTATGAAAATCATAAGATATACTATTTTACAATTGACAAATTTACTATATTTGATACCACATTGAAATGTAGGTTCTATTTACACCATATTAAAAAGCTTTGGTAAGTGTTAATAAATTATTTTCCTTGACATAAAATTTGGGTTTTTTCGTGTCAGCGTATCAATAAGCCTCGGTAAAACCACTAAATTAAATTAAAAGAACTTCCACATGTAATCTACTTTTTTTGTTTACAAACTTGAAGAATACGATTTTTGATTTACTAATTTAAAAACCATTACCAATATTTATTCTTATTGCAATTGCTTTAATCACACAAATCTTACGGTTAGCAATGTGGGACCCACAAAAACAAACGGTGCTAAAAAAGTATATTTTGAATTTTTGAGAAATAAAAAAGTTAGTCAAAGTCTCCACTAATTCTCGTCAACACTCTCTCTACTCCACCAGATATTTCTTTTAGCCGGCGACGATTAGTTTTGCCGGAGAGAAAACGCAGACGAGCGTAGAGAAGAAGAAGAAGAATCGTCGGGTAGTGCATTTACTCTGCTTCTGAAAAATCGAGTGAGAACCTCAAAGTAGATATCTTTTTTTTTATTTGTGTAGAGATTGAAATCAGCGAACTGTTTATTGAATCGATTAGTGAAGGAATCGATCTGTAATGTTTACACAGGAAGATGAATCGTTCTCGTAAGCGATCAATCGTCTACGCCGTTCGTGATTATCCACTTGGCTGTGGAACTCCGAGTATTGTTGTTTCCAAGATTCCGAGGCTTGATCATGATCTTGTTGCAGCTCCGCGAGCTTATGGAACATGTCTCAAACAAGAACCAGTGTTTCAGAACTCTGATCGTCATGTTCTTGTTGCAGCTCCTAAACCAAAAAGAACTTGTTTGAAACGAGATTCAGGGGTTCATGAATGTGCTGTTGCAGCTCCTACACCTAAGGGAACCAGTCTCAAACAGGAGCCAGTGTTTAGAAACTCTCACCATGGTCTTGTTGTTGCAGCTCCAAAGCTTAAAGGAGCTTGTTTCAAACAAGAAACAGCCATTAGAACCTCTGATCATCATGTTCTTGCTGCATCTCCTAAACCACAAGGAGCTTGTCTCAAACAAGACCCAGAGATTAAAAACTCTGTTCGTGATCACACTGTTGCAGCTCCTACACCTCAGGGAACCTGTCTCAAGCAGGAGCCAGCGTATAGAAACTCTCACCATGATCGTGTTCTTGCGGCTTCAAGGCTTAAAGGAGCTTGTTCCAAACAGGAAGAAGCGTTTAGAAGCTCTTACCATGATCGTGTTCATCATCGTGATTACACTGTTGCAGCTCCCACACCTAAGGGAACATGTCTCAAACAAGTTAGAAACTCTCACCATAGTCCTGTTGTTGCGGCTCCAAATCTTAAAGGAACTTTCTCTAAACAAGAATCAGAGTTAAGAGGCACTGGTCAACATGATCCTACTCCTCGTGAGCAAGTGCTTGATGTCTTGCGTCTTTTCAAAGATGTGTTCAAACAGTTGGACCGAGATAAGCAAGCGAGGCGCCTCGGTGGAGACTTATTCGACGCTACAGCAAGAATAGACATCAGAACGCTAGCTGTGTTAGAGAACATGGGGAAACAAGTCAACACTGAGAAGAGAATCGGTTTGGTTCCTGGCATCAACGTTGGAGACGAGTTTCAGTACAAAACAGAACTCCGTCTTGTCGGCCTTCATTTCAAGACCATGTGCGGGATCGATTACATGAATGTCGGAGATGTGAAGCTTGCCACAAGCATCGTTGCCTCAGAAGGATATGGTTACTGTGATAAGTTTGGTGCTGGTGTTGTGGTCTATACAGGTGAAGGAGGTAACGTGATGAGCAAGGAAAAGAAAACTGAAGATCAGAGATTGGTTAAAGGGAACTTAGCTTTGGCTAATAGTATGAGGAAGAGGAGTTTAGTGAGAGTGATACGTGGTGAAGAGAGACTTGATCATAAAGGGAAACGATATGTGTATGATGGGCTGTATTTGGTTGATAAGTACTGGTTAGAGGAAGAGGTTAGAGGTACGAGTGTTTACAAGTTTAAGCTTTGTAGAATCCCTGGTCAACTTCTCTGTTGACTTTAGAACAATATTATCATATTGAGCAATGAGTTTTGAGGGAAATGTGTCATTTTACTATCGTAAAATGGAATATATATTGAGATGATATCCTAAGATGCAGAGGTGTGATGTTGTATTGAAACATAAAAAGAAAAATGAAAAGACATCTTGTAAATAAAAAAGGTGAGCGAAAGCGAAGACGAACAAGAGAGATTTATCGGTGGCGATTATGCGAAGTAGGTTGAGAAGAACAATTAAGATTACAACAACGAGGGAAAGTGGTCGGCGGCATGATTTCAGAACAACAATATACGAATCTTAGTAAGCCGAGTGCGATTCAAGCGGAGGAAGGGATATAAAGACACAGATTTCATTTTGCAGATCTGGTGGGAAGGCATTCATGTAGTATAGAGTTGCCCATCGTGTGTTTTATCAAATGGGCTGTCATCGAAAGGTTTCGTGCCACTTTTCTGTCTATACTATATATTGTAACTATTTCTCTGTCTATACTATATATTGTAACTATCTAGTATAATTATTAGCATATGTATGGTTTCTTGTGTTGGTGAATATTATAGTATGAAATGTTGACATGTGTTCTAGTTTTGTCAAAACGTCTCTGCATATATTATATGTTTTTCCCATACATCAGCTTAAGCTTATATGATATATATTGTACTCCATTCTACATAAGTAAGTAGTATAGTGTGCAGCGCTATTCTCTGACTTTGTTTATTGTTTTTTCAGTAAAAAATGTGTGATATACTATGTGAAGCGTTCAAATACATGGTTTTCTAGAAGAAGTGAAAGATGCCACCCATTGACTGAATCATTGTGCCACTGTCCTAAAAGCCTCTTTTGGAATAAAACTCAGTCATATGAAGTTGAGTCTTCTCAACTTCAACCCTGATCAACTTCCACAATGATCTCATGTATTCCAATAACTTTTTGCATCCTTGACTACTATGCTTTTTCCTATGTTGGAATAGTTTTTCAATTGATATTTATCTTATTATACTTTTTCCAATGTTGTCTTACTATTCTCACCCCTTTTACATAGAGTGGGAAGTGAACTAGGTACATATATTTTCGGTTACGTATGTTAAACTTGCCCATTTGTAACCCTATATTGTAAATCTCAATTGTTAAATTCATTGATACCTCAATGGATGGGATTTTTATGTTTGAATGCCTTAACTATACTATCTTATTTATACTATAGTATAGTTTCTAAAATGGTCATAAATGACATATTTGTTTGTATTATACCGTCATTTATAGTATATTCCACCAATTGAGAGCTCTTAAAGTTCAGATGTTTTATTCTATGTTTCATCTACCTACAAACAACACATTTCATATATGATAGCCCCATACATGATTTCTTTTTATTCATACGGAATGGACTTTTATAGGTGAGATGTGTTGTTATATTCTTGCCTATACTACGCATTGTCTTAAATAGCATAGTTTGTTTGTCGTTCGAATACACCGTAGGTTAGTGTACATACGAAACCACTATAGTCGCCTCCACCAAGATGGATGCCTTTTAATTCATACATGAAGCGTTTTGTCTTATTTCATATGTTAACAGACACTTGAACCTTATATTATGCCTTCTCCAACAAAACCTTTTCCATTGCGCCTTGTGTGGACTATACTATATCACATATAGTATAACAAAATTTCCTCCTTTTATTGCCCTTATATGTTCTGTTAGCATATATATTTCTCGTGTATAAGTCCAACACTTTGAAGCATTTTATGTTCAATACTTCTATAATGTTTATCTTATTGAATTGGAGTCCACCTTCCCGCCCTAGAAACACCTATGATGATGGTATCTTTAGCGTTTCTGGTTTCTATACTACATCATATACATTATAGTATAGTGTTGCTTATGGCTTAATACATGACAACGTGCAGGTTAAGGTTTATTTTAAAGCAAACAATCTATCAAATTAACCTTACGAAATACTCTTGCCAAGAGAGGTGTAATTGTAGTACTTAGGGACCGAATCCACAAAGAGCGACGACACACAATGGATTTCTGTATTCCTAATGGTTAAGCTAGGCAAGCTATAAATAGGAGGTTTATTGTAGGTTTTATCCGAAAAGAAAATTATCTAAATAAATAAAGTTGATTCAAATATGGAAAAATAGATCTACGGTTTCATGCAAGTGAATGATAGTGGATAAGATGAAAGAAATTATTAATATGCAAGGACCTTAATCAACTAGTCTAACCCCCTCTTGTTCAAACTCCCGTATGCGAACAAAAGAGTAGACCATCGATTGATGGCTAAGGCCGAGTGTTGATCAATGCTATCAAACAAGAAGTTCGCCCGCTAGGTTAATTAAACCACTTCTCACATATATCTAACAACGTAGCTCAATGGAATCAATTCTGGCACAGAACCTACTCTCGTAGTTGTCCATATCCCAAGTTCATGTTTCTAGTCAACTACTCTAGAGCGCAAGCATTAAACACAATTCCAAAGATCAATATTTCTTCATCCTAGTAATCCTATTTTTGTGGCTAATTCATCAATACCATTATAAACCCTAAATCTAACAGGAAAATTACTCATACATAATCATAGAAACCATGATAGACTGAATAATATAATGCATAAAATAAATAATGGGTTCCAATACAAACCTCTGAATGAGTTCAAATATTCTCCCATAAACTACTAAGAAAACTAAAAAGCTGTAAATAGTACTTTATGTAATATGAAATATGCGTCTCTCTGCCTAAACAATAACATAATCTTTATAAACTAGGTCAAAACTCGTTCAGGGGCATTCTCGTATTTTTTCCTGACTTGGGCTTGAAGTCAGCCAATACTTCTGCGAGTAGGCCGTCGATCGACATCAAGGATGCTCCTTCAATCGACATCAAGGATGCTCCATCGATCGATGGTCATGCTTGACTTCGACTCAGACTTAGCTGATGGTGAACAACTACTAGTTATCTCCTCTGAATGCTCTAACAAGCTCCATTATCTTCATAATGCTCCTAAACGTAGCTTGACCTGAAAAGACTCTAAAATACAGTTTATACATACATAGTAGACTCCAAATAGGGTCCAAATGATGGCTTAAAACTGGTAAATAACGAGGTATATCAACTCCCCCAGACTTAATCTTTTGCTTGTCCGCAAGTAAAACAAAGGTAGCATGTGAAAGAGATTTGAAAAGCGGGGACTCACATAATACATAAGCATAACTATAACCCCTAATATATCGCAACCACATCGAATAATGCTAATCAAAGAGAAACTTTATATGCCATATCCTAGGATATCAACCAAATCTATTCTACCAACAACTCAAAAAATACTAATTTGACTCACGCTCTATTGATCTCATTTTTTTGTATAAAAATAAAGTGCAGACTTTACCTTGGGAGTGTCGATCAAAGAACACATGAACTCAACTCCTGTAAACCTTAATGTATAGGTATAAAGCCTTTCATGATCCATTTCTTCTCTATTCTCTCTCTCAAAATCTTTTTGGATCTCAAACTCAATGGATAATGATGCTGCTACAGTCCATCTTGCCATCTTATTGTTGTTTTTTAAAACAAAGTTGTAGGCGAATAATGGGGTCATCGGTAATGTACCTACCCCTCGCTTCCAACAATGTGTGATCATTTCTTTGAATTAGAATAGTGGAGTCATCTGTAATGTACCTACCCCTTTGCATCTCAGGAAATCATTTCAATCTTTTCTCTTATAGATCATGAAGAGAGAGAGAGAGAGATAAGGAAAATCAGAAATACACAGACTAGTACCTTACAAACTTGCAGAAAGAATCCAGTCCGATGTATACCAAGTCTCAAAGCAAGCAAAGTAGTCAGTATTAGGTTTGAGATCAACGTTGGTTCCTTCAAAATTTCTTAGTAAGTGTGATCTAATGGCATGATGATCCACTTTGGCATTTCTAGTAATCTCTTCAATTAAGAATGGTGCTATAGTGTGGTTAGTCAATAAATAAGTTCTGATCATAATCCTCTTCTGGACTCCATTAAAAATATTTGAAAAACTTAATAAATATAATTTCAAAATAGATAAAAGCATCATCGATCCTCCCCCATACTTAAATAACATTGTCCCCAATGATATACCCTCGGGTTTGGTTAATAAAATCTAAAGCATAAGTAAAAGATAGAGAGAAAGTCGATGTTACCAAACTCCGTAAGGAGTGTCGACCGATGGTGGGTGTTGAGTGTCGACCAATAATTAACCATCCAAGCCGTCAGACGATGGTGAGGTCTTGGTGTCGACCAATGGTGGTTTCGAACTTTTCTACTCCTCCTTTGAAACCTAAAGTAATTAAGAAAAAACATAATTAATAACTAAATAACTATAAATAAAAATTACTAAAAATGGGTTGCCTCCCACTCAACGCTTTGTTATAGTCTTAAGCTCGACGTTTGGACTTCTGAACTTCTGGACTAGGAAGGTGGTTCATCAAACAATGTGGAAAGCAAGAATCCACATATTCTCTGTTCGTCTCAAACCATGCACTGATGAAGCCTCTCACAACGTTATTTGCTTAGGTTCTCTGATTGTCCAGCCTTCTCTGAGAAACCGCCATTCTGCTCATCCTTTCTTCGAGTTCTTGAAGGCATCCCATCAACATGTTAAGCTTGGATTCTGTGGGCTCTGAAATATCTTCCAAAATCTGGTAGATACTATCCCTCATCAAGTCATGAGAAAGGTAAACTCTATCAAGCTTGTCTTGTAACAACTCTTCTGTTACCAACCTGTGCCTAAATGCTGCGTGATGACTATCGATCGATGGTCAAGTGTTGCTATCGGTTGATGCTGAACTGACTGCCCCAATAGATGTTTGTTTTCTGGAGAGATTCCCTGATCCGTTGGCCATAGCCAATATGTATGCGATATCGTCCTTGGACACATTGAGAATCCTTCCATCTGTTTTTATTCATATCCATCCGGATCCCTCATAATTCCAAACGCATCTGGTCTGAGATATCCATAATCGTCATCGTATCCTATCATATTGTCGTCAATCGATAGTTTTGAGCCACCTTCGATGGATGTTGGATTCCAGGTTCCATAGGATCCTCTGATATTTCCAGCCTCTTATAGTGCAAAAGCATGGTACTCGACTGCTACTTCTTCAAAGTAAGAAGCATTGTATTCTGAATTATTGGTTTCTGGCATCATCTCATGGTATTTCTGCCCAGTGTAGACTATATCTTCTTGACTGTCTTCTGCGTTCTGATCTGTGGCATAACCGCCGACCAATATTAGAGGTTGAGTATCGATCAATGCTGAAGGGTGGGTTTTGTGCAGGTTCTGGGTATAGCTACCGTCGACCGATACCAAGGGTTGGGTGTTGATCGATGCTGTGTCCGCAGGCTCTTCATCTTGATCGTAATTGCAGAAGCATGTAGCAACCAAGCCTGGATCATCACCCAATTCTATCAGAGTAGGCTTGTTCTTGACTTTATCTGGTTCTTAAAAGTTGTTTGGATCAATCAAGGATAGATACAACCTGTTTGTCTTCATGTCGCAGATAGCTCCCAATGTTGCCATGAATGCTCTTCCAAGGAGTAAGGAAAAGTTCCAGTCAATCTTTATGTCTACTGGAACTAAGGCGTTGCAAATCTGCAATGGGACGTATCTGGCTATCCTTCCTAAATTCACTTTGGAGAAATCCACAAAGGTGAGTGAATCACTATAGGGCTCCACTTTCAGGCTTAGCTTTTCTGCCGTAACTCTAGGCATGATGCTAACTTCTGATCCAGTATCGCAGAGGGCATTGGGTACTCGTGACCTTTGACAAAGCATGGAATCACAAATTTCCCAGTGTCACTTTTCTTCATGAGAGTGGTCCTTTGCTTCAGCTTCCTCTTTCAGGTCATTGAACATGTGCTCTATGTCCTTTTTTGTTTCCTTGGATTCCCTGAAAAACATCTACAATCTATGAGTATAATACGCTTCATCAAATTAAGTATCTAAGGGAATTTTAAAACTCTTTTAGCAAAGTCATCCATCTCTTTGTCAGTTGCTTCTCTGCGAAGATGTTTGGGAATCTTCTGCTTCCTTCTGGGGTGCCTTTATGTTGTTAGAGGGTCAGGTGTATCGGCGTTCTGTTCTTGAGTCTCCACACTCTAAGGTCTGACAAATAGGCTGACATTTAGACATGGTAAACGAATAGGTTGCGATGTTGGAGACTGTCGATCGATGTTGTCTTCTCTACGTCGATCGATGTTGGAAGATTCACACGAAGCAATAGATTCTGAAGGTTTCGTCGATCGATTCTCAGATTCGGGTATCAATCAACAACAATTCGAACTACCAAAGGACATAGCACTTTCTACGCGGAAATCTTCTTCCTAGAGCTGTTCTCTCTTCACTTTTTGCCAAAAATCATCACCTATCAAAGCACTAACGTGGTGCTTCTGAATAGCTAACTCTTTCTCTTTAATTTGGGTCTTATGTCTCTGAATGGCCTCACTTGTTTGGACCACTTGATTCTCCAACTTGTTGATATGAGTGTTGAGAGTTTCAAATTTTGTGTTGAGGTTGATGTACAAAGCATCTATCTTTCCGTTGAAGTTCACAGTCATCTGCTCCCGCTGCTCCAATATTCTATCAACCATTGCATCTAACTTGCTCTCATGAGGCTTTTGATGTTGTGAATTCTGATTGTAGTTACTCATGCTGCCACCATAAAAGTTTCTCTTGTAACCTTGATTTCCTTGTTCCATGGATTTCACTTCTTGCTTCTTGAGAAATTTCTGAACACTATCCAGGTTTGCTTTGACTTCATCTATCTGCTCCTTGCTCAAAAGATTGAGCTGATTTTTTTTTCTCATAGTCGGTGATCTTGGTGCTATTGCTAGACGTCAAGTTCTCAATAAGCCTTGTTGGTTCTTCTGGACTCCTAGTGCTGAAGTTTCCTTCACTAGGTGTGTCTAAAGCCATCTGGTACTGAAAATCCATACCTCTGAAGAAAGTGCTAAGCAGCTGCACTTCGTTGGAACCGGGGTGTAGGCAGTCTCTCTAGTAGGACTTGAATCTGAACCAAAAGCTTCTGAAGGATTCTCCATGTTTCTGTGTAAATGTATCGATTCTGCGTCTCAAGTCTTTTGGTCGCTCATCATCAAAGAAATTGCGCATGAACACATTCTTGATTTTTGTCCAGGATGCCAGAGATCCTGGTGGTAGTTGATTAAGCCAATGCGAAGCATCTCCAGCAAGTGAATACTTGAAGAGCTTACAAAATAGATAGTGCTCATTGACTCCATTGGCTTTAATAGCAGATACTAGATCCTTAAACCGCTCCAGATGATCCATCGGGTGCTCATGTCGCAATCCATGGTAGGGTGTCTACACAACAAGTGCGAAGAGTGATGGTTTGATCTCAAAGTCGTTCCTCTAGAAAGCTGGATGACGAATAGCAGATATGTTAGCAAAGATGATGTGCTCAAATTACCCCAAGAGCAACTCTCTTAAATAAGAGATCAATTGCAGTATTTAAGGATCGTATCTACAGGGACTCGATATCTCACACAATAAACTTGAGTTTCAGACTACGCTAGGTCAGATAATATAGAGGGATCAATAATAAAGCAAGAAAATCAAGGAGCTGTTTGGTGGAAGGAAAGATTGCTAGACTTAGGGTTTCATTCAGGTAATCATGATTATAGTGGATTGAAGCTAAGGGTATTAGTCATAGAACTCGATATCTAATTTAAAAGACGACCAGCTCTAGCTGCGAATCTAATCTATTGACTAAGTTTTTGTTCCAACTCTTGTTGTGAACTCGGATTGATCGTCGATCGACGCTATTGAATAGCCTTGATCGTCGATCGACGCTATTGAATAGCATTGATCGGTGGTCACTTGAGTCAAGAACTACGACTTAATTTTCGATATGTTCACTAGGTTCCTCTATCAACTCTCGTTTGTTTCTAACAACCTAGCTCAGCAGGATTATATTCAGGTAATAGACCATGCTCTCGCGAGCTCCTAACTATCCTATGATCATGTTTCTAGTTAATTACTATAGAAACAAACATTAAGAACAATCCTATTGATATATCTAATAATCATCCTCGTAGTTCTATTGTTTGGTAATCCATCAAAACCCTAGAAAACTTAAACCTAGCAAATGGGTTTAATCAAACATGATAGATGAAAGCATAAACTGAATAAATATAAAATAAAAAGCAATATAAAACCAAAGGAGTTCGAGGATAACTCTGAAGGAGTTCGAGGATAACTCTGAAGGAGTTCCTCCCCTCTCTCCAAACCTAGAAATATGAATAAAATAAATCTTGTTGCATAAACAATTGCATAGAAACACATAAATAAGGTTTAAAGTCGTGCAAGGGTATTCTTATAATTTGCGATGACTTTTGAGCTTAAGTCGGCTATAAAACAAGTAATGCCTTTATTCTGGGATCACTGTCGATCAACACCAAGTCTGGGCCGTCGATCGACACTCATTCATCTTTTCGACAACTTCCTCTCGTGAGGCAGACATACCACTCTTCAGTAAATCGGGCATAACTTTAGATCTAACCGTCATATGGACCTCAAATCGGGCATACGTAAAAGTTGTACAAAGAGTCGAGTATACCGAACTCAGAAAGGAGTATCGACCAATTGTGTGGTATGAGTGTCGACCGATGGTGAACCATCCAAGCCGTCGACCGATTGTGAGCTGATGATGTCGACCGATGGTGAACTCGAACATTTTACTCCTTCACTTTAAAAACCTTCAAAACTAAAACCAAATCCGAAATTAAAAATAGCATAAGTAAAAACCACTTAAAAACTTACTATACAGTGGGTTGCCTCCCACTCAGCGCTTGTTTATAGTCTTTAGCTTGACGTTTTGGAACTGTGATACAGTCAAGATGAGATTGAGAACTTGTTCCAAAACACTTCCCAATGTCCAATATCTTCAGCTTCATCACATTTTTTGTGAAAGCTTCCGTAGAGTCTTCTCCTTTGTTTATCATCTCAGCAATAAGGAGTGCTCAAAGAATTGCAAACGGTTGTGAGAAGTATCTGATGCGCACTTTGTATTTTCTGACACCATCTGAAAAGTGAGAATCAATGACAACTATGGACCATACTTGATCCTTTTTCTCTTCTTCCAACCCTTGCTCTTCTTTCACCTAGAATTGTCTGATCTCGTGTGGTTGCCTTCGTCAAAAAGACTTCGACACATTTCAAAGTCACTTTGCTCTGATACGCAATGGTTGTCGATCGATGCCTGCTTGTTGATGTCGTTCGATACTGCTTCTGTGCGGTCCTTGTCGACTTTGGTTGTAAATCTCAATCCTCAATGAGAATCTATTGTATGATCATCAAATACCTCAATGTAGGGATCCATATGCACAATTCCATCTAGTGGAATAGGAAATTCAACCTCAAAAACAATGCTGGGAACCAAAAACTTCACAGGGTCATGTATCATTTTCACTTTTTTGTGAAACCCAACAACTTCTTCTGTGCAAGTAGGTGGTCTCTGATTTTTAGGGACAACAAGATATGAGGTCTTGGACACGTGAATTATCTCCCCAATCAATCCTGGTTCAATCATGTAACCTGGCTGTTCGTCCAAGAATGAGTGTTGATCGATGTCAGGTGGGCGGTGTCGATCGATGTTAGCCTTTGGTGAAGTCTTTAGATCTTTTCCCGAAGTGTGCTGATCGTCATCAAGCTTCATCTCCAAGTCCTGATCCATATCTTCAAGCTTTTCCCCCAGCTCTAAGACATCTTCCATATTGACTTACCTACTCGAATCCAAATACCCAAGTTGTTCTCTATCCTCTACCTCCTAAAGATCTCCCATGGTGATTTCTCTATCTGCATATAGGGCATGATAACAACTTGATATATCGGTGCTCTCTAGTGTCGAGTCTGCAATGGCCTGAAGACAACTCCAACTTTCATGGATGTCAAGTGGTGTCGATCGACAACAAGGGTTATTGTCGATCGATTCTAAGGTCTTAGTGTCGATCGATGTTCACGTCTTAGTGTCGATCGATGCTGAAGTCGGATTGATAATATCAGATTCTTCTGCTCTTCTTGGCTCTCCAAATCCATGCTGTTCATCATACTTTACCATATATCTAATCATAGATTCTATCTCAGTCTCTAGTGTAATCTGCTTCTTGGCATGAATGTTCAGTTCACCCTTCTTCTTTTGCAAATCTTCAATGAGCCTGTCCCACCTTTCATTACTCTTCCTTTCTTTAGTTGCTTCAGAATCATCAAAAAATTTGTAGAAGAATACTCTTTCAATATCCTCCCAACAAGTTAGAGATCCTGGCTGGAGTTGACCAAACCAACTAAATGCATTCCCATAGAAAGTGTGAGGGAAAATCTTGTAGCGTAAGTATTCTTCAGAGTACCCATGCTTCTCAGTGTCCACGATTTTATCCATAAAAACTTCGATGTGTTTTCTTGGATCTTCGTGAGGATGACCTTTTTAATAAATTATATATGAAATTCTCTTTATTTTAAGATTTATTTTCACATATATATAGATGTATATATAAATATTATTATATATTAATGTTTAAACAAAATTAAGTGTTGACGTGGACACCAAAGCGTGGATACTAGAGTAATAAATTAGTTTTGGACATAGACATCTTAACACAGAGGTCGTTGGCTGATACTTTTAAGAAAATATTCTTCGCCATAGTCTCCGGGAAGGAGAAACGTACATAACCACGTTTCCACTATTACCCCCGCCAACACCGGCACCACCAACGCCATCACCACGAGCGAGTATCGGTTCTAACTCGGTAAAGGTCGCATATTTTGATCCGACGTACATCGATTTGTTGGAGATTTCTCCTGTGACCACATCCAATCCCACACGACTGCTCTCGATCTCCGATAAGACAGTTTGGTCATAGCTGTCTTATCCATTGGATCTCGATCAAAGCTATATTATCGGGGATCAAGAGCTAGTTGTATTGGATTGGATGTGCTCACGAAGTAAGTCTCCAGCAAATCGGTGTGCATCAGTTCAAAAGATGAGACCTTTAGCGAGTTGGAACTGCTCGATCGTGGTGGTGGCATCGGCAATGCTGGTGACGGTGGAAGTAACGGTAGAAACGTGGTTATGTGGGTTTTTCCTTCTCGGAGGTTATGGCCAAGAACAAGTTTTTAAAAATATCAGCCTACGACCTCCGTGTTAAGATTTCTATGTCCAAAACTAGTCTATAACTCTACTATCCACGTTTTGGTGTCCACGTTCACACTTAATTTTTTTAACACGTCAATATAATATATATATATATATATATATATATATATATATATATATGGAAACTGATCTTGAAAGATAGAGAATTTTATATAGAATTTATTATGCCAATTATTTTTGTTTAATATATTTTGGAATTTGATATAAAGGTAAATGAAAACATAAAGTAGAATAGAAAAAACAATAAAGTAGAATAAAAAAATAAAAAATAATAATAAAGTGAAATAAGAAGAAGAGAGGGATTTGTGTGATAAAAAAACAGCTCATTTATTGGAAACCTTAAAGACAATGGGACAATGAATGAATGATGTTTATGGGTATAAAAGTATTTTTGACAATAGAAAGTGTGTCTCAAGCACTAAGTGTCTTACAGTGTAATTGAAATATGAAAAAATGTCTCTAGATATAAAAATTTAAAATTTAAATTTATATCAAAGGCTTTTTAATTAAATATACTTTTATTCAGTTTATATGGCTATAATGGAGAGAAATCCTATAAAATAGCATCCATCCTAAATTTATGGATTAAAAAATAATCTTATAAAACAAAAAACAAAATTTTAGCCTGTCTTTATTGAGTTTTTTTTTTGAATAATTGAAAAGTTACACTTTAACTCCATTGTATGTGTTTGGATATCTTATACCACAATCAACACATATATATACCTTTTACTTTTTATTATAGGATTAATTATTTCTTATAAGGTTTACTGCATGTCAAAATTACATTTTTTTCCACCAATGTATACACTTATTGTTAATACATTAAATGATGATACAGAACTTGGGATTATTAGATGATGCATTTATATGACATAAATATAATTAAATACTTAATAAAAAAACTGTATGCTAGAGTCCAAAATAACAAAAAATATTCTTGCTCAATAAGAAATTGAATAGCCTAGTCAAATTCTCTTTATTCCTAAATGATGCAGTGTGAAAACAATTTTTTAATGTATTTAAAAAATCATATTATTGTAATCTTCTTGAACTTTTAACAGCAAAACATTATTTCAAAGACTGAAATTTATATACTAAGTTTAATTGATTCCACATAATTACTTTCTCGTTTCCTACAAAACCAACAAAACAACATTGAATGGTTGATTTACTAATCTAAGAGTCATAACTACTTTGTTTATTTTCATTTACCAAATTGTAAACACAACTACATAAAATATCTTATGAACATTATTATCCGAATCCAACATAGGATTACATTTTTAATATAAATAGAGACGATTAACTACTCAAACTCTTCACTAATTTTCAACAAGAATATGAATCCTTCTCAGAATCGATCAGTTGTCCATGCATCTAGAGACATTCCACCTGGTTGTGGAACTTCAACTAATGTTCTTAACAAGGCTTTCAAGAAATCAAGAACATGTGATGTTGTTTTTGTAGAGAATCCTAGTGTTTATCATGATGTTCCAGATTCAGAACCTTTTGGACTTTCTCTCGGAGAAGAACAACAGTTTATAAACTCCCATCAAGATGTTGTTTTTTGTCGAGAATCCTAGTGTTTATCATGATGTTCCAGATTCAGAACTTTTGGACTTTCTCTCGGAGAAGAACAACAGTTTATAAACTCCCATCAAGATGTTGTTTTTGTCGAGAATCCTAGTGTTTATCATGATGTTCCAGATTCAGAACCTTTTGGACTTTCTCTCGGAGAAGAACAACAGTTTATAAACTCCCATCAAGATGTTGTTTTTGTCGAGAATCCTAGTGTTTATCATGATGTTCCAGATTCAGAACCTTTTGGACTTTCTCTCGGAGAAGAACAACAATTTATAAACTCCCATCAAGATGTTGTTTTTGTCGAGAATCCTAGTGTTTATCATGATTTTCCAGATTCAGAACCTTTTGGACTTTCTCTCGGAGAAGAACAACAGTTTATAAACTCCCATCAAGATGATTATGCTCCTACACCTCATGAGAAAGTGCATGAGGTCTTGCAGTTTCTTAGAGAAGTGTTCAGACAGTTAGAACGTGACAAACAAGGTAGGCGTGGTGGAGATCTATACGAGGCGTCTTCCATAATAGACCTGAGAACACAAGCTTACTTAGAGAGACAAGGCTATCAAGTTAACAAAGATTATATCATCGGAGAAGTCCCTGGAATCCAAGTTGGTGATGAGTTTCAGTACAAAGCCGAACTCCGTTTTGTCGGGCTCCATTTCAGGACAATGTGTGGGATCGACTATGTGGAGATCGGAGGTGTGAAGCTCGCAACAAGCATCGTGTCATCGGGTATATATGATTTTGATGATAAGTTTGATGCTGATGTTGTGATATATACTGGTGAAGGAGGAAACGTGATAAGCAAGGAAAAGGAAGCTGAAGATCAGAGCATGATAAAGGGAAATTTAGCATTAGCTAATAGCATGATACATAAGAAGGAAGTGAGAGTGATACGTGGCGTCAAGAGATGGGATGGAAAAGGGAAGCTGATACGTCCTAGATTCGGACATGATCACTCAATTGGACTAAGGGGATAATGGACTCGCCAAATAGAGAACTGGTGGATCGAATGGTGACACAAGAGGTGCGGAAAGTCTCTTGATACTACCAGACTTCAGTTGTTGATTGATATGACGCACAAGTCCAACGAAAGAAGGATTTCTAAACGTTGCTTGATATGACGCATTAGTCCAACGAAATAGAGAATGTTTACTTGGAGGATACTCAACAAGAAACAAAAGTGTTCTAAACAAAGAACAAAGAGATAAATTCAAATAAAAGGAGAAAACTCAATGATTTATTTTGTGGCTCTTAGGCCCTATTTATAGGATTACAAGTTGTAGAAACCGAAAAGACTTAGCTAAAAACAACACATAGAAAAATGCAAACAAAGACTTGACTAAATTATTGTTTTGACTGAAACTTGGACTACCCCTTGGCATACCACGACCTTGACTTCTACTGCAGCTCTCTTGGTATTCTCTTGATGAAAAATGTGCTAATGAATCACTTGTCTAAGGCTTGATCGAAATCCATTTCCAGAAAAAACAAAGCAGCTTCTTTTGGATCCTTCTTTCAGCCCAAACCAAATCACAAAAGACCACTGATCCAAAACTGGTTCCTTACTTTCTCTAAGTAGTTTGGCCAATGAATATGTCTTAGAAAATTCAAGATATGAGATTGGTTCATCAGAAATGGAGTTGATTGATTGTAGCTTCTCGGGTGTTCGAACCAGCTCGGAAGATTGAATTAGCTCGCTTAGCTCGTCCAAATGAGTGTCAATCCAGCTCAGCTCGTCTAGGATAGTGTCATTCAAGATAAATTGAGTATTTAGCTCATCCAAGATAGTGTCAATTAGCTCATCCAGCTCCAAGGCAGTGTTGGTCCAGCTCACCTGAATGCGCACATGTCTGAATTCGCGAAAACTGAAGATCATCTGATTTGTAAATGGCATAACTCCTACATCTGAACCCCGTTTGATCTGATTCTTCTTCAAGGAGCTCCATAATTGAGTTGAGAACATTTTCCAAGTGATTTCATGCGTAGAAGCCTCATGGTTCTAAGGGCGCATCATTCCGTCTCTCTTGAAAAGGATTTGACCTCAAATCCATTTTACCTTTATCAAAAGGAATGAATCAGGAAAAAAGAATCTAAAGAACATGTAAAATTTAGTGAAGAAAAAATTTGGAAAGAAACTTCCTTGGAGTATTGATGTCATTTTCTTTGCGTACATGCGTCTCCAAATCTCAGGCTGATAAGCACGGTCAATCCTTTCTCTTTTCCGAGGCTGAAACTGTTCATCCTGGGCACTCAAAACAAACATTAAAATACCACGATCATAAGTGCAAGACATGTACTTTTTCAAACCAGAAATCGAAGTGTCTTTCCGAAGAACATGTAGCACTTGTTTCAGCATTTCAAAATAAAAATCAAAATAATAATTAATGACCATAAGGGTTTCCAGGCACGTGATTGCATAGTTCCTAAAGAACCATTTCAAAACATGCACAAGTTTCTCAGATTTAGAACACAAAAGATCAAGATCAGATTTAGAATAAGAATGAGCATGTTTCAGAACAATATCACAACAAAAATCCGTTTCAGCTCAAAGTGATTTTGTTTTCTGCAAATTACTAAACATAAGCTCTTTACAAGAACGTGTGGGAGAAAAAAAATCATTAGTGATCAGTTCATGACTAGAAAAACTCAGACCAAAACCATTATACTTAAAACAAACAAAGGAATCACAAGGTTTTCGGAAACAAAAATCTGGTTGTTGCAAAACAAGCTCAAATGACTTTTTAGGATGATCAAAACCTTTGCTATGTTTCAAAAACTGATCAAAACTCAAAATAATATCAGAATGGATGTCATTGTCATTTTGAAAACGTCTTTGATCAAAAAGTTCATCAGGTTCAAACACTTTAAAAGAATTAAACATGTTTTCGAAAACAGAATTTGAAACACAAAATTCTTTTACTTTGTCAAAACCAAAATGTTTCACATCTTGAGAACTGATCTTAACAAACAATTCAGGCATATAATTAATCAAATCAGATTCCTCTGAGTGCATTGTGAACCAAGGAGTAGGAGCTGTGCCGGGATCAAAGCAAAGATGGTTCTCCATGTTGTTGGATGTTATGTTTGATGCTTCCTCATCAAAGATTGGACCAAGCTCGTCTTCCTCATCAAAGATGGGACCTAGATCATCTTCCTTGAGTCTCCTACTGTCAAGCAGTGGTCCTTGATGTGGATAGTTGAATGGCTCTTCCTCATAATCCTGTGAAACTAGAACAAGACTACTCGGATGCTCCGGTTCAAAATAGGTTAGTACATTAGTCTCTCCATCATCAAACATAAAATAGGATTTTGGAGAAAGAAGATCACATTCATCCTCACAAATGATCAAACTTTCTAAAAGCTCTTTATCATATTCATCAAAAATGGGTAAAGAATCTAAAAAATCTTTTAGCTCTTCAAGGTTGTTTTCAGATTTACCTTTGGGTTCTTCACTGGTGAATATTGATGGTTGAGCTACTGGTGCACGTGTGGTTGTACTTTTCTTTTGAATCTTGTTGATGTCCTTAAGGATTTTCATCATCTCTTTCTCAAAGTTGTCACAGATCTCTTGGACATTAAATCGACGAAAAAGCCTCCTTTGATCAGCTTCATCTCTAGATGGTTTAAACTGCTCTCTGCACCTCCTGTTTGGAATCTCTTGTGGTTTTCTTTGCCTTTCCTGCACAGTAACAAACCCATCAAAAGTATTCAACGAATTTCGAGATGAAGATTTAAAGATAGCTTGCTGTTGGGATTCTTCTTTGCTACTCTTTTTATGAAGTCCAAACATCTTAACCTGAAAATTCTCAACACAAAAAGTTAACACTTATAAAATATTCCTCACACTCTCAAGTGTTTAGATCTCATCCACTTAAGTGTTTTCTCTCAGATTTTAGTGGTCACTCAAGAGTCTCTTCTCAAAGTTTTAAGAGAACAAATCAAGTAACCCAATAGATTTCTCCAAGCACATAAGAGATGAACACAAGATAAAAAGATGAGAAAATTGGTTTTGAAATCCGTATTAACCACTCCAAGTCTAGATTTCTCCTCAGCCAGCATGATTTTTCTTCCACCACCTAGCCAAATAAATCAATTTTTTTTCTTTTTGATAGATCTCTTTTTCCTTTTTTTTTTCTCTTCTTTTTTCTTCTTTTTTTAATCGAAGAATGGCGATAGGTAAGGTAGTGGCTCAGATTTGAGATAGAAAGAAGAAGAAGAAGTGTTTTAGAAATGGAAGATGAGAATATGAAAAGATAGTAGCGGTTGAGTGGCTCTGATACCACTTGATACGTCCTAGATTCGGAAATGATCACTCAATCAGACTAAGGGGATATGAACTCGCCAAAGGGAGAATTGGTGGATCGAATGGTGACACAAGAGGGGCGGAAAGTCTCTTGATACTACCAGACTTCAGTTGTTGCTTGATATGACGCACAAGTCCAACAAAAGAAGGGTTTCTAAACGTTGATTGATATGACACACAATTCCAACGAAACAATAAATGTTTACTTGGAGGAACTCAACAAGAAACAAGAAGAGTTCTAAACAAAGAACAAAGAGATAAACTCAAATAAAAGGGGAAAACTCAATGATTTATTTCGTGGCTCTTAGACCCTATTTATAGGATTACAAGTTGTAGAAACCAAAAATACTTAGCTAAAAACAATACATAGAAAAATGCAAACAAAGACTTGACTAAATTATTGTTTTGACAGAAACTTGGACTTCTCCTTGGCCTCCCACGACCTTGACTTCTCCTTGGCCTCCCACGACCTTGACTTCTCCTTCAGCTCTCTTGGTCTTCTCTTGATGAAAATAGGCTAATGAATCACTTGTCTAAGGCCTGGTTGAAATCCATTGCCAGAAAAAAACAAAGGAGCTTGTTTTGGATCCTTCTCTCGGCCCAAACCAAATCACAAAAGACCACTGATCCAAAACTAGTTCCTTACTTTATTTAAGTAGTTTAGTCCATGAATATGGCTTAGAACCTTCAAGAGATGAGATTGGTTCATCATAAATGGAGTTGATCGATTGTAGCTTCTCGGGTGGTCGAACCAGCTCGGAAGATTAAACTAGCTCTCTCAGCTTGTCCAAATGAGTGTAAATCCAGCTCAGCTTGTCTAGGATAGTGTTAGTCCAGCTGAACTGAGTATTCAGATCATCCAAGATAGTGTCAATTAGATCATCCATCTCCAAGGCAGTGTCGGTCCAGCTCACCTAAATGCGCACATGCTGAATTCGCGAGAACTGAAGATCGCCTGATTTGTAAATGGCATAACTTTTACATCTGAACTCCGTTAGATCTGATTCTTCTTCAAGAAGCTCCATAATTGAGTTCAGAACATTATCCAAGTGATTTCATCTCGAATTATTTCTTCATACTCTCATTGAATGTGTTGATGATCTAAACATTGCTTCCAGTGATAATTATATCATCCAAATATAGACTCACGATCAACACATCTCCTCCTTGCTTCATGATGTATAAGGCTGCATCATTCATTCTCTCAAAACCGTTTTGAATGAAGTATGAATCTATCCTTCCATACCATGCCCTTGGGGCTTGCTTTAAACCATATAAAGCCTTGCGTAGCCTCAACACCTTATGTTCTTTTCCTTGTGTAACATACCCAGGTGGTTGTGTTACATACACTTCTTCCTTTAGTTCTCCATTGAGAAATGCTGACTTTACATCCATTTGATACAAACACCACTTCATTTGAGCCGCATAAGCGAGTATGACCCTTATTGTATCATGTCTTGAAACCGGGGCAAACGTCTCAAGGTAGTCAACACCATATTCTTGAGAGAATCCTATTGCAACTAGCCGCGCCTTATGCTTGATGTGATTACCGTTTGCATTGGTTTTGATCTTGTAGATCCACTTCACACTTATCACATTCTTCTTCTCTGGCTTGTCCACTAGTTCCCATGTCTTGTTCTTCTCAATCATGGATATTTCCTCATTCATCACCTCTCTCCATTCTTTTGTACCACATGCTTCATCATAAGTATATGGTTCTTCATTTGCATGAAGACAAGCTTCTATTGCTTGAGCCGCTTCTTCAATCTCTACTCTTGGTGCCTTTTACATGATCTCAGCCATGGACTTGAATTCTTTGGTGGCTCAGAATCTTCTTCATCCCTAGTATCATGATCATTATGTTGAATGAAAACATGACTAGAAGTACCTTCGGTTTGTTCCTTAGGTGATTGAGAATCTTCCATAGACAACTCTATTGTCTTCTTGATTTCTTCTTGCCTTCTCCAATCCCACTTCTTGTTTTCTTCAAACTCCACATCTCTTGATACTTCAATCTTCTCATTCTCTAGGGTGAGAACTCTATAGCCTTTGGATTGATTGATGTAACCAATAAAGACTCCACGTTTTGCCTTGACATCTAACTTCCTCCTCTTCTGATCCGGGACATGTATGTAGCATATGCTATCAAACATTCTCATGTGTGACACATCAGGTTTGTGTCCACACCACTTCTCTATAGAAGTGACATCATCTTCTATTGCCTTTGATGGTAGACGGTTTTGAAGGTATGATGCTGTGTATACCGCTTCTGCCCATAACTTGAGTGGTAAGTCTTGCTCTGCCATCATAGTTCTAGCCATCTCCACCAAGGTCCTCTTCATCCGCTCTGATGCACCATTTTGTTGTGGTGAATAAGGAAAGGTAACTTGCTTATTTATTCCTTCTTCTTCACAAAACCGGTTGAATTCTTGTGAAGTGAACTCACCACCACCATCTGATCTCAATGTCTTGATGGTACAACCCGATTGCTTCTCCACCATTGCTTTGAACTTCTTAAACGTTGAGAATGTTTCTGATTTTTGCTTCATGAAATATACCCAACACATGTGAGTATAGTCATCCAAGAATAGCAAAAAATACCGGCTTCCATCAATAGATTGGTGCTGCATCGGGCCACATACATCCGTATGTACAATCTCAAGCTTTTCTCCTGTCTTAGTTTGAGATTCCTTTGGGAAGCTTTTGCGTGATTGCTTTCCAAGTCTACACGCCTCACATGCTTCCTTCCTGAATTTAAACTTTGGTAATCCCTTTACCAAGTTTTTGTCTTGCATTTGTTGCAAAATTTGTTGCCTACATGGCCAAGTCTCTTGTGCCATGTCTCCATTTTGCCTTGCTCACTTGCGCTCATGGCTTCCTCTTGAGCCGAACCCATCCTGATTCTATAGCTTTTGTGAGTCATTGGAATATTCATTATCCTCCTACCTTTTGGATCATCTATGATGCATCTCTTCTCTTGGAACTTCACCCGGTAGCCACTTGAAACAATTTGCGGAACACAGCAAAATTTTCGCCAAACCAGGAACCAAGAACACATTTCTGATGGTCTTCTTGCCACCTTTAGTCATCACGGTAATATCTCCTTTACCTCCTGTCATGACTATACTTCCATTTCCAATCTTTATTGGAACCTTGATACTCTTATCAAGCCTGGAGAAGTAACTCTCCTCCTTTGTCATATAATTAGTTTCTCCACTGTCAACTAACCAGACATCTTCCAGTGTTGTTGTTGCTTCACTCGCACTGAACAACACATGGTCTTCATTCAAGTCTTCTTCCTCGAGACTTACATGTGCTTTCTCCTTTTTATTTGAGTAGCACTGATTTGCAAAGTGGCCTAGCTTGCCACAGTTGTAACACTTCTTGTTACTCTTGTGATCATTCTCTGGATCATCCTTGTTTTGTTTCCTCAGACACTCTCTCTCGTTGTGATTGTTCTTCTTGCAGAACCTACACCACTTCTTGCCTCCACAGCCCTTTGAGTTGTCTTGATTAACACCATACTTTTTCTGTTTAACACGAGCATCAAATGCTCCTTCACTTGTGATTTCTTCTTATGCAGCCAATCTTGCTTCATGAGCCTTCAAAATCCTGATTAGTTCTGCCATTGTTGTTGAAGTCAAATCACTAGTTTGCTCCAAGACACTGACTATACTATCGAACTTGTCTGGGAGAGAGATGAGTATCTTTTGTATGAGTTGAATGTCGGTCTTTTGTTCACCATGGTAAGTTAACTTATTTGCCAAGGTAACTAACTTATCATTGAAAATTTTAATGTCTTCATTCTCATAAATTTTCAGATTTTCATATTCTCTTCGCAACGTTTGACGTGGAATCAAACAAACTTGAGGAGAACCTTGATACTCAGCCTTCAATGCATCCCACGCCTCTTTAGATGTTGTTGATGCTGCAATCCGTGAGAAGATATGATCCGATACGGCAGTTTGCAAAATTTGCAAAGCCAAGGTATTGTTCACCATTGCTTCTTCTCTAAGTGCCCTTGCCCTTGCTGTTTCAGAGGTCTCATCCACTTGCGCTGGTGGGGCTCCCACGCCTTCTTCAACCACATACCATAACTTTCTATTTTTGAAAATGGTTGACATCTTAATGCTCCAGAAGTCGTATTTCTCCCCATCGAATATCGGGATCACTTGATTTTGCATCGTTTCGTGTCCTTTCGATAAATCGTATGCCAAAATCCTCTAGCCTCCTTTTCTCCTCGCCAAGTGTTTCTCTTACTAGTGCTTTCTTCTTCGTCCTCTCAATCGTAAAGCTCTGATACCATGTTAATCTTTTGTAACCGCTTGAGTTACACAAATATCGCAGTGTGTTACTCACGGATATGTTAATCTTCTACAACCGTTTGTCTTACACAAAGATCGCAGTGTGTTACATACGGGTACGACAGAAGGAATAAGCTAGATGTTCCAAGCTTATTCCAGAAAGTTTTTATTCTGAAAATACGTTGATATTATTGAGATTCTGTGATATCTGTTTACAACAAGTGATTGACCTTTATATACATATCGAATCATTATGAAGAGACACACCTCTTCATACTAAAGGACATAACATGAAGAGTTACAACTCTTTGTGTAATAACTAACTAATGTAAATGTACTAAGGAGAGATTAGATTATATAGTTTAACATGGATAACATTCTGGCTGGAAAATAAGGTTCAAAAGGAAGCTTTAGTGGACAACACGTGAGACACGTGAGGTGTTATATACTTATATATCTGTGAGTATATACATGTTTGATGATGAAGCTACAAGGATCATCTTCTTCAACGAGTTCTGGTGAGAGAACAGAGAGAGAGAGAGAGAGATGTGAGAGAGAGCATTAGCTCATCAATCTTGGAGTCTCTTGGGTTTCTATTCTCTTATCTTCTTCTTGTTTATTCCTCTTTCTTGTAAGGGTTGGTTGGATTGTAACCAACGGTGAGTGATCTCCATGTACAGCCACGCCGGAGGAGTTTCGGACGATCTGTCGAACTTGGGGACCGCAAGGTCCTAACCGGATAGTTCATTAACACGGTGAACCGGGTCATATCGATGTGTTCTTTGATTTAAGCTCAAGTTCATGGGTTCTTGAAGTTCATCATTAGTGATCAAAGAGGTTTGATTTTCAACATATGGTCTTGTTGTTGCATCTCCAAAGTTTAAAAAAGCTTGTTTCAAACAAGAAGAAGCTTTTAGAAGTTTTGATCATCATGCTCTTGATGTTGCTCCTAAACCACAAGGAGCTTGTTGAAAGATTTCACAGGAACCAATAACACAGAGCAAGAGTAATTTCCAAGGAAAAACAAAACTTGTATATTAAGAATTACTTAAACAATCTTCCTATATATGTTTAATTTGAATTACTCAATGTCACACCTGACAAGAGACGAACTAATTCTTAATCTACCCAAACCCTCTCTGACTTAGGAACTCTCACCAATTTCCCAAAATACACACAGACTAGAACAACCTCTAGAACTCGTGATCTCTCTCTCTCAAAACTTACAACTTGAAAGAACGCTTACACCCCTATATATACTCAACTCGTATATTTTGTGATAAGCTCGAATCTTCTTGCTTGCCTCCTGGAAAATCCTCCCAGATTCTTGCTTGCCTCCTCGCAAATCCTCCTTGATTCTTGCAAATCCTCCTTGATTCTTGAGTAGATATCTGATACCGAGTCCTTTCTAAGCTTATCCACCTTGTGTAACACACAAAGCCTTGTGTGTGACACATACACTCAAATGCCAATTCCCACTTCGTGTCACTACCCTGTGTAACACACGTCGCCTCTTGTGTAACACACTGGATCAACTTTCAACTTTGAGCTTTCATTCTCCCCCTTTTTATCTCAATGTGACAACTCAAGTACCTGTTAACAAAGAACCTCATCCAAGCACAGACCATAGAGATTCAAGACATTCATAGATAAGATTCGATAAATTCACTTCACTATTCATGAGTTCAAAAGATCCGTTGAACACCAGAAAGAAAGAGAGTACACGAATCAAAGCAATACATAAACAGGAAGCAAAACATAAACAGGTCAAAGACCCTAAAAGCGATACTACCCATCCTCATCGCTGTCAACACGCACTGGTAACTCACCATACTCTCCCCCTGCTTGAGTTCACAGTAAGATAAAAACATTCCAAGATCAAGTAAGAAAGATAGGAAGAGGAAGAAGATCAAGAGAATACTTACTTTGACTCCTGAGCTGGATGTTGCGTAGCAAGTCAATGACTTTTTGCAGATCATCACCAAGATTTGGTGGTTTCTCAATTCCCCCAGTTCCCCTACCAGCTTTGCGATCTTTGATTTGAGCAGTGGGCTGTCCCGTGAATTCTTCATCCCCTTCGCGCCTGGGAAGATCTCGTTGAGAGGTAAGGAGTTGTTGAATGAGAGTCGGAATCCCAATCCTTCGTTCAGCATCATCCGCAGTGTTGGCCATTCCCAGAAGTTTCTCATACACGAGGATCCCAAAGTCAGCTTTTTTCTTGTGTTGAAGTGAGTAGATAAATTTCAGACGATCGAGATTCATACTTGTGTGATTCATTGTTGGCATCCAGTTGGAACAACACAGTTTATACAGAACCTGATTCGTGGCCGTGAGAAATTTTGAACACATGCCTTCCCATCTTCGATGATGCCCATTCGTAAGAAATGTCACAACCGAATCCAGATTCTCCGAGTACATATCATAGTCGCAATCTCCAGGACGAAGCTCATACAGCAGGCCTAAGATGCTTGGGGACACCTCATACATGTCACCTCAGACATATACTGCAACTCCTCCATTAATGTCTCTAGCATCTCCAAGATTTGCAAGAAATTCCTAGATTATATATGGAACAAATGGATCAGCATGTACGACCGTATAGATCATGTCCGCATTCACAACTATTTCCTTCACATCCCGAAGATTTGGAACATCTAGTGGTAGGTACTTATGAAGAATAAATTTCTTGTTTTTGAACTTGAGATACTTGTCATAGGCCGCCTCAGAGAATAACTTGGAGCTGTAAGGGGGAGATTGAGGTTGATATATCTCAGATTGAGACCGTACAGATTCTGCAAATCTCAATCGGTGAGCTTCGTATCATTGATCTCTTGGCAGGAAGGTGAGAGATTCGTCAGTAGCTCGACCTAATCCACCCATCTCAAAGCGAGATTTTTTCTTGGCTTTGGTGGAGTCATGATCGGAAGAGTCAGAAGCTTGATCATGAGGAGATGACGAGCTAAACTTTCTTGATCTCGTGCGTTGATGCATGTCGATTGTGAGAGCAGCCAAGAGAGAGATGGGTCAAGAAATCAGCCAAGAACAAATGCCCTAATTTTTGCTCTTAATGAGACCATTAGTAGTAACACCAGTCAGCCCAACAAGCCCATCGTGATATTAAGAGTCCTTTCCCTTTTAAAAAAAATATGCACTATAAGAACCCATATGTCAACAGTCAAAGCAAGACATATATGTGAGAAATCTGATGAGTAACCATTGTCAACATATCTCGACTGACTAAACTTTAAGTTCAATTGAAAACTAAGTATATTCACAAATCAGTTGTCCACATATATCTTAGAAAGGAAGGAAAGATAGGTATACTTATCCCACATCAAAGTCACAGAGAAACCTGAAGTAACTCCAATCTGTAGCTATTTCTCAGCCGAGTAGCTGTCACAGATCCATTTACCATAGGAGTGTCACACACCGTTATCTAGGATTGACACAATCGCAATTTTTTTTAGTTTTGTGTTCACTTCTACACCTTCAGTGAATCTTTTACATCATTGACATCCATTGTATTTGTTCACTAGAAACACACGCATGTTTCTGCCTAGTCAAAACAATGTTTAACACCAGATTCAAAGTGGTGCAACACCCTGATCCAGGTCGAGTGTTTATCCTACTAGGACTTAACTCCCAAATATTTGTACTATTATTTTTCTTTCACCAGAATCAAGATATGATTCTACCCAATCAAAACAGTGATCGAAACCAAATCAAGAGTGGGGTGACACCCTGATCAAGATCGAGTGTTTATCTCACTGGGCTTTCGAGTTAAAGGGAGTACTTATGTGACACACGATATGATGTGTGTAACACATGTGTTTGAATTTCTTTATCCAGTCCAGACAGTGATCAAGACTCAGGTCGAAAATGTGGCAGCATCCTGACCCAAGATGAGTGTCTTTCTCAATACGATTGTGTGACTGTGACCAAATCGATTCAGGTTAGGACTCCCCACAAGGTAAATTTTCGAAGAAGTGACTTAACATGAGATTTATTTCTACATAGAACTGCCGTCCTTTCAAGAAATTCTAGGCTTATTACTGAAGATCAACAATTCCTAATGCCTTTCGGAGACCCCAAAAGCAATTGAAATCTAGGGGCTTGGTGAAAATAACCGCAAGTTGGTTTTCAGATGAGACATGTTCTATGACAAAAAGTTTTAACTCAACCAATTCTCTCACAAAGTGGTGTATAAGGTCAACATGCTTTGTACGTGAGTGCTGAATAGGGTTCTTAGACAAGTTAATGGCACTCATATTATCACAGTTAACTAACAGGGGGTCTGAGTTGATCTCGTAATCCTCGAGCATTTGTCTCATCCATAGTAGTTGTGCAAAACAGCTTCCCAGGGCAATATACTCGGCTTCTGCTGTGGATAGAGATACACAGTTCTGTTTCTTACTATGCCATGACACCATGTTATTGCCGAGAAAGAAGCATCCTCCTGAAGTGCTTCTTCTATCATCCACACAGCCAGGCCAGTCGACATCGCAAAGACCTGCCAAGTTAATATTAGTTTCAAAGGTATAGTGAAGGCCGAACTCGAGTGTACCCTTCACATATTTGATGACTCGCTTCAATGCCTTCATGTATGATTCCTTTGGCGAAGCTTAGTAGCGAGCACAAATACCAACGCTGAGGCAAAGATCTGGTCTGCTAGCCATGAGATGAGCAAACTGCCAATCATAGCTATATACAATTTCTAATCGACCTTTACACCTTCTTCATCACGTGACAGCTTTGAGGTTGTGCTCATAGGGGTCGAGCAACCTTGCTAGTTTGCATTCCAAACCGCTTCACCAAGTTTTTGCATATGTGCTCTGAGAGATGAAGATTCCATCATCCATTTGTCGGATTTGAAGGCCAAGAAAGTAGCTTAATTCACCAACCATTCCATCTCAAACTCCTTCTTCATTGTTTGTACAAACTCATCAACAAGATGTTTCGAAGTGCTGCCAAATATAATATCGTCGACATATACTTGTACTACTAAAAACTTCTGGTCCGACCCTTTGACAAACAAGGTTTTATCCACTCCTCCCCTTTTGAAACCAGAAGCAAGCAGAAATTGTGTAAGTCTTTCATACCACGCTCTAGGAGCTTGTTTCAGTCCGTAGAGAGCTCTTTTTAGTTTGTACACATGATCTGGATGATGAGGATCTTCAAACCCTTTTGGTTGAGATACATAGACTTCCTCCTGGAGTAACCCATTGAGGAATGCACTCTTGACATCCATTTGATATAGCTTGATTCGAAGGTTGCATGCTATGCCAAACAAAAGTCGAATTGACTCAAGACGAGCCACATGTGCGAATGTCTCGTCGAAGTCTACTCCCTCAATCTGAGAGTAACCTTGAGCTACAAGTCTGGATTTGTTTCCTGACTACATTGCCATTTTCATCAGTCTTGTTCTTGTGTATCCATTTAGTTCCAATGACATTTGCATTTTCTGGTCTTGGAACTAGATCCCACACTTGAAGCCGAATAAATTGTTCCATCTCTTCATGCATTGAGGCTGTCCAGAACTCATCTTCTAAGGCTTCCTGAATATTTATTGGTTCAATCAGAGAAATAAAGCATTCAAGCTTGGCCATCTCGGATACAAAGCATGCCAGCTTAACCATCTCCTTGAAATCAATCTGTTTTTGTGTGTGTCACTCTTTCATCAAAGACACCCCCATTATATCCTTGGGAGAGTGATTCTTATGAACACTGATTGCATCAGAATTTATCTTATCTTCTACATCTGCAACCTCATCGCCATCTGATTAATTGTTGTCTTCACAAGCAATGTGATGTGTGACACTCACATTTCTCTGAGTTACACCCTCTTGGTAAAAACCAACACGATCGTCAAACACTACGTTGACTTTGTCAGCAATCATCTTTGTTCTGGAGTTGTATACTCGGAAAGCACTTCTGTTAGTTGAATAACCAAGGAACATTCCAACATCACTTTTGGCATCAAACTTTCCAAATGGTCCTTGTCATTGAGGATGTAACACAAGCATCCGAAAACATGGCAATATCCAAGATTTGGTGTCTTCCCTTTGAAGATCTGATATGGAGTTGTCTTCGTTTTGGGTTTGACGTAGACTCGGTTTATGATGTAGCACGCCGTATTGATTGCTTCAGCCCAGAAACCAGATGGAACGCTATTCCCAACAACATAGCTCGAGCCATCTCTTGTAATGTTCTGTTTTTTTCGTTCCACTACTCCATTCTGTTGAGGCGTTCGTGGAGCTGCATATTGATGTTGAATCCCTTGGTCTTGACAGAATCGATCAAACTGATCATTTTGGAATTCACCTCCGTGGTCGCTCCTGATTTGCACTATGCCTCATTTCTCTTGTTTGAGTTGAAGTGCAAGAATCTGGAAACTGTCAATAGCATCTGATTTATTCCTCAGGAATCTGACCCATGTGAACCTGGAAAAATAATCAACTAACACAAAAATGTATCGCTTTCCAGCAACACTTTCAGGTGAGATGGGACCCATAAGGTCCATGTGAATAAGCTCAAGAATGCTTTTAGAGTTAGTTTGAGTTACCTGCTTGTGTTGAACTTTGACTTGTTTGCCCTGGCAGCATGTACCACACACGACATCTGTCTGGCTCTCAAGTTCAGGTACTCCTCTAACTACTTCCGCTTTTACCAACCTAGCAAGTCCATGTGAGTTCATATGCCCATGCTTCTTGTGCTATAGATCAATCTGAGTATCTTTAGCTGAACAGCATTGACTAGCTGGTTTCCACATATAGTAGTTATTTTCGGATCGAAATCCGCATAACACGAGGTTACCTTTGGCATCAACAGCTTGGCATTCTTTGCTTGTGAATATAACTTGTAAACCCTCGTCGCAAAGTTGACTGATGCTTATAAGATTGACTTTAAGACCATCAACATAGTAAACCTTTACCAGTCTTGGTAAGTCAACTCGTTCCATGATTCTAACTCCTCGAATCTTCCCTTGACCTCCGTCTCCAAATGTAACTCTACCTCCCTTGATTTCTTCCATTTTTTCAAGGCACTTGCGATTTTCTGTCATGTGTCTTGAACATACACTGTCAAAGTACCAAGGTATTTCAGTGTAGTTATTGTTCTCCGTTGTAGTATAAGCCACATTTGCTTCAGTAGCAATAACTTCATCAAGAACATATGCCAGATTGGATATAAAATCTCTAGATGTTGCCTTTCCACTGATGTGTGACACACACGTTCTGATGTGTAACCCTTGGTCTGAAGCAAAGCATGAGTTCTTCTGGATGAATTCCATATTGCATACTACATCTTTACCCGGTCTCTGTGCTGCAACCAGAGGTCTTGAGGGTTCTACAATATTTTTTAATGTGACTGAGTTATATTCATGAAGGTAGGATACAGATCAGTCTTGGCGATCCAAACATGTCCATATCTGCTTGGTTCGATGTGAAATTTGTTTAATCTCCAGGCGTGTTGATATTGATTTCTTCGTAAGTTGCAATAAGTAACCTTGTGAGCAGGTTTACCACAGAAAAAACATCCATTTCTCCTTTTGAATACCATTTTTTGTTCTAAGGATACATTTGTTGGATTGATTTGCCTCTCTTCCTTTCCTTCACCAGGAATCGTTGCCTTCACAAATTTGATTTCATTAGTTGCATCACCTGTTAGAGAACTTTTTCCTTGATATCCAAGACCAAGACTGATCTTAGGAGACTGTCCAAGTGAGAGAATGTGATCGAGAGTGGTCGACCCAGCATTAAGCATTCTTACTTCTTGTAATTATCACTGAGTTTCCTTTGCAACAGTTGGCTTTTCTCAAGTTCTTCACTAAGCAACTGCTTAACTTGATCGTATTTGTTCTCCAAGTCCTTCAAACTGTATGCCTGATCCGATATGGTCTTTTCAAGAGTCGGTACATCGTCTTTCTTCTCACTGACAGTATCTGAGTTAACACATGATTCAGGTGTCTCTAATTCCAGAATGTTTACTTGAGCCTTCAACATTGCCCGGTCTTTAATAAGTTGAAGATTTTCAAGACTGAGTTCCGTGAACTTGTCAAACAGAGATCGATATTCTGTTTTGAGATCGGTGGTGTCCTTTTCTTGATCAAGTTCTGAGTCTGAATCAGATTCTGAGCTTGAAGGTGTTTCATGTGTGTCATCCTGTCCGACTAGAGCAACAAAATTCAGCATTAGCTCTTCACTATCACTGTCGTTGTCGGATTCAGTGTCATTGAAGCAAACAAGTGATTTGTCTTTCTTCAGGTTGTTGGGACATCCACTCCTGGTGTGGCCATACCCCTTGCATTCAATGCACTTTAGCTCTTTTCTTTTAGTCAAAGGATACTCATTGCGGTAGTGACCAAACCCTTCACACTCATGGCATTGCACCTCCTTCTTTCGAGTTCCCTTTCTAGAGTCATTCCTGCTTTGCTGATTAGATGATCGATCATTGTCTCGGTTTTGATAGCGATTCAAAGTACGGTTTTTGACCTTTCTCAACCCTTTTGATCATTTTTTTGAAATTCCGAGCCATAAGACTCATATTATCTTCGATACGCTTTACTCGATCATCTTCTTTCGTCTCAGCAGCAAATGCTATGCCCTTTTGACCTTTAGGAAGTTCTTCTACTCTTTCCAGTTCATGAACCTTGAGAATCCCAGCCAGTTGATCAAACTTCATCTCATCAGTGTTTGCTGCAATCTTGAGTACAGCTTTATACGCCTCAAAACGAGGAGGTAGACAACGTAACAGCTTCTTGACTAACTTTTTCTCGTTGTATTTCTTGCCAAGTACTGAAGCTTCATTTGCAATAGAGCTGATTTTGGATATAAAGCTCCCAACTGATTCGTCTTCTTCCATTCGCAAGTTTTCAAATCTTGAAGCCAGATGATCTATCCTTGTACGTCGTACATTCGTATTTCCTTCAAAATGATTGATAAGAGTATCCCATTCTTCTTTTGCCAATTCACACCCTTGTATGAGATTAAACTGATCGAGATCAACAACAGAAAAGATTGTGGTGAGAGCCTTGGAGTTAAACTTGGAAGCAGCTTTATCAGAGTCAGTCCACCTATCTTTCGGTTTAGGAGCAACCGTCTTGTCTTCCATAATCATTGTAGGAATGCTCCATCCTTGTTCAACTGCCGTCCAAGCGTCCTCATCTATGCCTCTGATAATGTGATGCATCCTAGTTTTCCAATGTCCGAAGTTTCCTTCATCCAGCATGATCAGTTTTTGCAAAGCCACAAGTTCCTTCATGGTTTCCATGAGAGTTGCAGGATCTCAACCTGTGAGTAGACAAGCAAGTCTACAGAGGTGTCCCGCTCTGATACCAAATGAAAGATCTCACAGGAACCAATAACACAGAGCAAGAGTAATTTCCAAGAAAAACAAAACTTGTATATTAAGAATTACTTAAACAATCTTCTTAGATCTGTTTAATCCGAATTACTCAACGTTACACCTGACAAGAGACGGAATAATTCTTAATCTACCCAAACCCTCCATGACTTAGGAACTCTCACCAATTTCCCAAAATACACACAAACTAGAACAACCTCTAGAACTCGTGATCTCTCTCTCTCAAAATGTACAACTTGAAAGAACGCTTACACCCCTATATATACTCAGCTCGTATATTTTGTGATAAGCCCAAATATTCTCAAAATCTTCTTGCTTGCCTTCTGGAAAATCCTCCTAGATTCTTGCTTTCCTCCTGGAAAATCCTCCTAGATTCTTGAGTAGATATCTGATACCGACTCCTTCTCAGCTTATCCACCTTGTGTAACACACAAAGCCTTGTGTGTGACACATACACTCAAATGCCAATTCCCACTTCGTGTCACTTCCCTGTGTAACACACGTCGCCTCTTGTGTAACACATTGGATGAACTCTCAACTTTGAGCTTTCACTTGTCTCGAAAAAGAGCCAGAGCTTAAATATTTTGATCGTGATTACACTGTTTCAGCTCCTACACCTAAGGGAACCTGTCTCATACAGGAGCCAGCATATAGAAACTCTCACCATGGTCCTGTTGTTGTGGTTCCAAAGCTTAAAGAAACTTGTCCCAAACAAGATCCAGAGCCATCAGTGTCTGTGTGTTCAAACAGCTGGATCAAGATAAACAAGCGAGGCGCCTCGGTGGAGACTTATTCGACGCTAAAACAACAATAGACATCATGTTAGGATATCAACCTAACTCTATGCTTTTAACGTTAGATAAATAACAACTCAAACTCCGAATTCTTATTGAACGAATAACACAAAATTTTATTTTGATTCAATGCTTGGTTTTTCTATATCTCTCTCTGACCTAACGTTGTATCATATATATATATAGCAACTGATTTCCTATATCACATAGTATAAAGATTATCTTAAACTAATGCTTTTCCTTTGCATTGCAGGAACCAAAACACATGTTGTCTTCTGATGTCAATTCATCTTGGGCCTTTGAAAGTACTTTTTAATCCCATATCTCAATAATCTCCACCTTGGGCTTAGAAGCTCTTCAGCCCACTCACTCTTCTTCGATATCACCGAAGGTCATAGATCTTCACTTTCCACCGAAAAAGAGTTTTAGATGAAATGCATGCGACGATTCAGAAGGCAAAATCTCATCCAGTGACACTGAGAGCACTGATTCGAACCAATCCTTCGTCAAGGACCTTCGATCTTCCATTCTTTCGGTCGCCTCCAGATAAATTCTCCCATCTACGCTTCTTATGCCGACGTCTTTTTACCGAACCTCGTTGAACCAAGAAGAAGATCACGACTCCTCTTTTTTTGCAACGAGTTCTATCTTCCTTTCTACCCACCGATTTGATGAGTATGAAACATATCACCGGTCTTCGTAGGTTTTCGATAAGTTTTCCTGATCTTTACATATTCTTAGATTTGTAATTGCATGTCCCTTGTGTTGATTTTGGTAGTGATATTTACTCATCTTTTGATCATTTATCTTCAGGTGAAATCGTTTCGTTACTACTCCATTGAGTAGAAACTTTACGATTTCTTTTAGCTACCTTACCGAGCCGTTTCCCCTTCCATTTATTGATCTACTGAGCTTCCTTCAGTGCTAGAGGTACTCATATCCCTTCAGATTTTCACACAAGCTGTTTAAGACGTTCTCTCTTAGTATTTGTTCGTCAGACCCATAAAATTTTATCCTTTTCAGCTTACTCCACCTCGAGCTGATACCTCTTTGCCTCACATCTTCCTAGCAGGTAACTCCTTTGTAACAATTGAGCTTCTTGTTATCAATTTGAAGTAAATTCTGTGCTCTAACCTTTATTACTTCTTATTGTGCGAGGTGAATGGATAACAAAGTTACCTGCCAAGCCTTTTTCCTTACACGACTTTGAGGATTTCACAGCAGAGTTCGAACTTTTGCCCAGGTAAGGCTTTAGTTAGGAAATCTTCTGGGTTCTTACTGGTATGAATTTTAGATAGGCTGATACTCCCCTCTTCAACCAAGTCTCTGATGAAATGATATTTAGTGTCTACATGTTTAGTTTGCTCGTGATGAACATGATTCTTTGCTAGGGCTATAGCACTTTGTGAATCACAATTTAGCTTAACACTTTCTTGATCAAATCCTAGTTCTTTGCATATTCTTCTTAACCATAGGGCTTCTTTCGCAGCCGCAGTTAGAGGCATGTACTCGGCTTCGGTTGTAGAAAGAGCCACCACATCTTGTAAACTAGATTTCCAGCTTACTGTATTCCCCAAACTTTAAATACATACACAGTAACTGACCTTCTCCTGTCAAGGTCAGTTGCGTAATCAGAATCACAAAACCCATCAATACTAAACTCTGAGTCTTTAGTAAATGTGAGATTTTTTCCAGATGCTCCTTTTAGATATTTTAAAACCCATTTAGCAGCCTCCCAGTGATCTCTTCCAGGTTCAGACATGAAACTGCTTATTAATCCAATAGCAAAATCTAGATCAGGCCAAGAACCTACCATAGCATACATAATATTTCCTACTGCACTTGCGTATGGTATCTCTTCCATATACTTTTGTTCTTCTTCCTTTTGATATGGTGTTGGACTCCTTACCTTGAATTGAGAAGAAGTTGGAGTGACCAAAACTTTTGCATCAGTCATCCCAAAACTTTCTACTACCTTTCGTAGATATTTTTCTTGTGAAAATAGTAGGGTTCCTTTTGTTCTATCTCTTATGATATCCTTTCCCAATATTCTAGTTGCCTTTCTCAAGTCTTTCATCTCAAATTCCTTGCTTAAACTTTCTTTAATCTTCTTGATTTCTTGATGATCTCCTGAGGCTATGAGCATATCATCAACATATAAGAGTAAGTATATAGCTTGTGGCGTTTGAAAATTCTTCATATAAACGCATGGATCTTCTCTGCTCCCTTCGAATCCCTGAGTTTTCATAAAACAATCAAATCTATGATTCCATTGCCTTGGAGATTGCTTAAGGCCGTATAAAGACTTTTTTAGTAAACACACTTTGTCTTCATCCTCTTTCTTGATAAAACCATCAGGTTGCCTCATAAGAATCCTCTCTTCTAAATCTCCGTGTAGAAATGCAGGTTTAACGTCCATTTGTTCTAGCTCGTAGTCTTTATTAACTACAATTGAGAGCATTATGCGAATTGATACGTGTTTTACTACTGGAGAAAACACTTCATTATAGTCAATTCCCTCCTTTTGCGAGAAGCCTTGTGCCACTAATCTTACTTTCTATCTAGGTTCTTCAACCCCGGGTATCCCAGGTTTTAGCTTAAAAATCCACTTGCATCCTATAACCTTTGCTTCGTTAGGTTTCTCAACTAGAATCCATGTATGATTTCGTTTGAGGGAATCCATCTCTTCTACTTCTCCATTTTTCCATTGCCTTCTTTCTCTACTTGTCATAGCCTCCGCAAAAGTCTTAGGTTCCAAAAATTCAAGTTCATCCGCTTCTACCAAAGCATATGCCACGAAGTCTGTATCTTCAAATCTTTATGGAGGTTTGATTTGTCTTCTCACTCGATCCCTTGCCAACATATAATCATCCATCGAATTTTCTGCTTCTATATCTGTTTCTTCCTCGTCCCCTGTATTGTTATCATCTGTTATATTTGAAGTCTCTGGTAATGTACCTGAAAGAAATATATCTTTGTTTTAAGTTGACAATGGCCCTTCGATTAGATCTTCTTTAAAAGTAACCCACCTAGTTCCCTTTTCTCGTTTGTTTGCATTTATGTTCTTCTTCTGTGCCTTCTTTAGAAACCTGTATCGTGTGTCTGTAGAGTTCTTCTTCATTGAACACTACGTTCCTGCTAGTCTCGCACTTACCAGTTTCAGGTATCCATACACGATAGCCTTTAGTTCCAAACGGATATCCAGTAAAGACTCCTTTTATTGCCCTTGGACTCTTCTTTTCTTGAACTTTATGGACATACGCGGAACAGCCAAATCTTTTAAGATTACTTAAGTCACACTTAGTACTAGTCCATCGTTCTTCTGGTAGTTCATAATTAATCGATGAATTTGGTGATCGATTTATTATGTAAGTAGCAGTTGAAGCAGCTTCGGCCCAAAAGTCTTTCCCTAACCCTGTCTCCACGAGCATACATCGAACTTTGTCCATGATTGTCCTGGTCATTCGTTCGGAAACTCCATTTTGTTGCGGGGTATAGGGACAAGTTTTGTGTCTCTTGATCCCTGAGTCTTTGCATAACTTATCAAACTGCTGGTTGCAAAACTCAAGACCATTATCTATTCTTAAGCATTTTATTTTCTTTCTCGTTTGGTTTTCTACAACTACTTTCCATTCCTTGAATTTGCTGTATGATTTGTCTTTTGTTTAAAGAAAGTATATCCAGACTTTTCGAGAGTAGTCATCGATGAAACTTATAAAATACTTGTTTCGAGCTAGACTTTCTGGGGTTGATGGAGCTCCCCATAGATCTGAGTGTATATATTCGAGAATATCCTTAGTCGTGTGTTTCGCAGCCGGAAAACTTTGTTTGTGAGATTTCCCCAAGATACATGTCTCACAAAACTCGAGCTTGTCTACTTCTTTCTTCAGTACATAACCCCTTTTTACGAGGATATTCAGACTCTTTATACTCATATGACCTAATCTTGAATGCCATATTAACGTTTTATCCACTTCTGCCTTTGACACATTTGCTTGTCCTTTTGACACTGTTCCTTGTAGATAATATAAGCCTTCATTGAAATTTCCTGATATAATCTCCTTACCATCCTTGTAAAACTGATCATGAAATCTTTACCTTCATAATGGCATCCTGATCTTTCAAGCACCCCATAAGATATTAGGTTATGACTCATATTAAGCATGTACCTTACATCCGTGAGAACTACTATGGTTCCATCCGGTCTCATGATCCTAATTTTTCCTATACCTTTAACATCACAATGTGTGTTGTTCGCCATTAAAACTCTTCCTCCTTCGAATTATTCTAGGTCAAACAACACATCTTTTTTTGGTGTGATATGAAAAGAACATCCCGAGTCCATTAACCTTTCTTCTTTTGAGTCGTTAGTACTAATGGTTGTTTCGGTTCTTCTGATATATTTGCAGCCTTGTAAGGTCTTTTGTCGGGACATTCTCGTTTCCAATGCCCTTCTTTACCACATATGAAACAACCCTTATTATTTTTTTTGTAGTTGGGTCGAGACTTAGATCTTCCGTACCGACTTGTAGACCTTCCCTTCCAATACTTGTTTCCCCCTTTATGAAACCGGTTTGAAGTCCTTCCTCTATCTTCGACATATAAGCCCTCATTTTTGAGACCAAGAGAGTTTTCCACTTTTTAATAACTCTCTCTCTCCTTAGATCGTGCAGCCCAGTTTACCTCATTTATCTTGAGTGTATCTCGTCCATACTTGAGAATCTCCTTTTGTTGATCATACCGTTGAGGCATTGAATTGAGTAGTAATATGGCTTGAACTTCTTCATCAACTTCCACACTTAAGTTGTTTAAGTCGGCTACTAGTTTTAGGAAATCATCCACGTTAGCATCTATGCTCTTAGAATGATTCAACTTGAATGTGTATAACTTATGTTGCAAGTAGATGCGATTAGGTAGAGATGTTTTGGTATATAGAGTATTTAGGGCTGTCCACATTGAAGCTGCCGTGTCGCAATGACTGATTTTTCTCAGCACTTGGTTCCCTACGTTTACGACGATGAGATCTTTTACTTTTTTTTTATTTTCCCAGTTTGATTGGATTAATGCTTGGTATGATATCGCTGCCCTCTTTTCCTTGATCCTTTGCAACGTCATCTCCTTCTTGCTTGGAGGCTGAAGGGTCCATTAGAATCTTTTCATCCGTTAGGATATCCTTCACCCTAGGACGCCAAAATGGGCCATCATCCAAACTTTCCATATAAAAAATCTCTCATCCCATCAAACCTATCTATATCGATCCTGGTTGTTGTCATCTTTGTTAAAAGTACCTTAGCAATCAAAATCTGAATTGCTCTGATACCACTTGTTAGGGTATCAACCTAACTTTATGCTTTTAACATTAGATAAATAACAACTCAAACTCCGGATTCTTTATTGAATGAATAACACAAATTTGTATTTTGATTCAATGCTTGTTTTTTTCTATATCTCTCTCTGACGTAACGTTCTATCATATATATATATATAGCACCCTGATTTCCTATATCACATAGTATAAAGATTATCTTAAACTAATGCTTTTCCTTTGCATTGCATGAACCAAAACACACGTTGGGCTTCTGATGTCAATTCGTCTTGGGCTTTTGAAAGTACTTTTAAGCCCATATCTCAATACATCAGAACGCTAGCTGTGTTAGAGAACATGGGGAAACAAGTCAACACAGAGAAGATAATCGGTTTGGTTCCTGGCATCAACGTTGGAGACGAGTTTCAGTACAAAACAGAACTCCGTCTTGTCGGCCTTCTTTCAAGACCCATGAAGTGCCACAAGCATCGTTGCCTCAGAAGGATATGGTTACAGTGATAAGTTTGGTGCTGGTGTTGTGGTTTATACAGGTGAAGGAGGTAACGTGGTTAGCAAGGAAAAGAAAACTGAAGATCAGAGATTGGTTAAAGGGAACTTAGCTTTGGCTAATAGTACGAGGAAGAGGAGTTTAGTGAGAGTGATACGTGATACGTGGTGAAGAGATGTTGGATAAGAAAGGGAAACGGTATGTGTATGATGGGTTGTATTTGGTTGATAAGTACTGGTTAGAGGAAGAGGTTAGAGGTACGAGTGTTTACAAGTTTAAGCTTTGTAGAATCTCTGGTCAACTTCTCTGTTGACTTTAGAACAAATATTATCAGATTGAGCAATGAGTTTTGAGGGAAATGTTACTGAACTATAAGTTTTAAGGGAAATTTGTCATTTTTAGTATCGTAAAATGGAATATCTATATTATTAAAATTGAAGTACAAAATAAAACTAAAAGAAATACTTAGGATAGTCTTTTTTTTAAGTTTTTGTCACAAAATAGCTTTTAATAATAAAATGACTAAAATATAATTTATTAAAGGATGTAAATATAAATTTATACTCATTGGGTTAACTAATCTAAACTTATGGTTTAGAGTTATGGGGTAGAGTTTTAGAGGTGAAGATTAAAATTAAAAATAAAAATAAAAAATTCAAAATAAAAGGCCTATTTCGGTTATTTTTTTCTTCCTGAAATCTATTTGTGTTATAAAAACTTGAAAATAATTATTTAAGAGATTTTCCCTAAAACTAATCTTATTTTCGACAAATTTATTACATCTTTTTTTTCCCTATATTTTTACTTAGATTAACCAATTTATTAATTGCTTCTTTCCAAATAATTTGACAGTATTTTCTTATAAAATTACAAAACAGAATTTATCTATTTTGAAGTATTTATTATATCTTTTACATTCTTTTTTCCACTCTTTCAAAATACTTCAATAATTTTACTTACCATAATAATTCGACATCACTTATTTTACGTGTTAACCATAATAATTTCACATGTTTGAAATAAATTATTCCATTAGTACAAGAATTCAAACCGGTTCACAAAGAATTATTATTTTTTGCTTACATAATCAGTTAAACATGGAATTCATGTACACATTTGGATACAAATCGTTTTTTCGGGTATCAGATTTTTTTAGATTTTCAAATTAAAGTATGTTCGGTATTATAAATTTTTGGATGGGATTCGAGTCGGATTCTTCCGGTCCAGATAAGTTTGTAGAAACCTAAAATATATAAACAATTTATATCAATATGTTTAAATTTTTTATTAAACAGTAAGAATTAGTGCAGCAGGGGCGAGCGAGGACGCGCGGGTGCGGACAGGTTTAGTTATAGTTAATATTTTTAAAATAACTGAGTTGACATTAAGACGAAAAATAGAGACTTAATTAAGCTATGAAAAATGCTAATTTGCTACTAAAAAAATAGTAAAAGGTACAAATAAAAGATTGGATGAAAATTTAAAGCATGTTGTGAATGGAAAGATATTTCTGTATGTTTATCCCATGAGTAAATGATCCCTTATATAGGGGTACAACTGAAAGATTTAGTATTATCTAAAGATCTAGAAATACCTAGAATATTCTAGAAGATAATTATCATAATTTCCATCTAGATAAGTAACTTGAATGTAGTTGTTTCCACCACATGAGACTATGTCTCTTCACAAACAATTTCATATTTATCTTTCTTTGGCACAATGGCTCAATTCTATCTCACTTATTTTACACCATTTGGTGTGTGAACTACTTGTCCAAATGCTTATTTTTTCACAAAAGTTTATATCTCTATCTATTTATTCTTTCTTACTGGGCCTATCATTTCTTTGTGTACACTTTTCAGTACACTTTCTTTATGATCCTCTTTCTCATTCATCTTATCAACTACTAACTTTCATGCATAAATATCACCGACGTCGATTTTATGATTCCATTTTTTTCCACATATGACATAATTTATTCAGATCTCTTCATTGTCTCAGCTAGTACTTGAATTTATTGTCATGTTTAATGTCTCTTCTGGAGATCATTTTAAACTTTATTTCTTCGGTTTGACCATTTCAATATATGCTCCTTTTCATTACGAGGATTTTTTATTATTATCTTTGGAACCAATATGTCTATCAGGCTCCGAGCGTGACTTCGACTCACTAGCAGTTTGATTTTATTTTTTCTAGTATATCAATTCTTATTGGAGCATTTACAACCGGTATATGTGACTTGGTCACTCTATTACTCAGGTCAATAAATGTGTCTGGCAACTGTTTAACTAATCTCTATAATTGAATTATCTTTTGGACTTTTATTTCACATCCTTTTTGTCCAAGGATCAATGATAATTCATTTCAACTTATTTTATTTTCCAGCTGCTTATTTTCTCTCCCTTATGTTTGAAAGACCAACTCTTTCAGTTTCAGTCTACAAATTGAGCCTTACTTATATCTTTCGTAGATGGCTCTAGATTCGTAAGTATCAGTGAAGATTCATATCCGACATATATTTCTATTCTCGTTTGAAAACTCATCTTAAGCTCTGTGGTAAAGCAACTTATATTACACATCCAAAACTTTTAGATGAGAAATGAATTGATTCTGACCCAAAACCAATGATGGGAGAATTATATATACTCATTGTCTTGATGCGAAGTAATGTTTCTTCATTATGTGTCTGAACATGATTTACAAGAAGTTCAATACTCATCCCAATGAAGGTATAATAATCATCCATGATTTCAAACGTGAATTCACTAGGATTAATAAGATGCATAGTGGGTGATCAGTTCACCAACATCTCTTTGTATCTATGCCAATAAATTTCAAAAATATATTTTGGCTGGTGAAAACCGTATTCTCAACTTTTCTTGTGAGCAATCAACATATGAAAAATCATTCGGAAGAATCTTCGGGTTCTTCAATGAATTTTTACAAACATATTACTAATTAATTTTAACATCACTATTGAACCGTAATGGTCTAACCGGTTCATGCCAAACAAAGATGTATTCAGTAAACTTTTAATTTAGTATATCTCTTATCTCCATTACATTAATATTTGTATAATAAAATTCATAAGAATATTTAGGTAGTTTCTCCAAGTACTT
>CAJHQP010002673.1:62500-81062 GCA_905132765.1 Moricandia arvensis
ACAAAACAGCATTGAATGATTGATTTACTAATCTAAGAGTCATAACTAATTTGTTTACTTTCATTTACCAAATTGTAAACACAACTAAAAAAAATATCTTATGAACATTAATATCCAAATCCAACATAGGATTACATTTTTAATATAAATAGAGATGATTAACTACTCAAACTCTTCACTAATTCACTACAAGAATATGAATCCTTCTCAGAAGCGAGCAGTTGTCCATGCATCTAGAGACATTCCACCTGGCTTTGGAACTCACAAAAATGTTCATGACGAAGCTTTCGAGAAATCAGGAACATGTGATGTTTTTTTTGTCGAGAATCCTAGTGTTTATCACACTGTTCCAGATTCAGAACCTTTTGGACATTCTCTCGGAGAAGAACAACAGTTTATAAACTCCCATCAAGATGTTGTTTTTGTCGAGAATCCTAGTGTTTATCATGATGTTCCAGATTCAGAACCTTTTGGACTTTCTCTTGGAGAAGAGCAACAGTTTATAGACTCCCATCAAGATGTTGTTTTTGTCGAGAATCCTAGTGTTTATCATGATGTTCCAGATTCAGAACCTTTTGGACTTTCTCTCGGAGAAGAACAACAGTTTATAGACTCCCATCAAGATGTTGTTTTTGTCGAGAATCCTAGTGTTTATCATGATGTTCCAGATTCAGAACCTTTTGGACTTTCTCTCGGAGAAGAACAACAATTTGTAAACTCCCATCAAGATGATTATGTTCCTACACCTCGTGAGAAAGTGCATGAGGTCTTGCAGGTTTTTAGAGAAGTGTTCAGACAGTTAGACCGTGACAAACAAGCTAGGCGTGGTGGAGATCTATACGAGGCCACAGCCAGAATAGACCTGAAAACGCAAGCTTACTTAGAGAGACAAGGCCATCAAGTTAACAAAGATTATATCATTGGAGAAGTCCCTGGAATCCAAGTTGGTGATGAGTTTCAGTACAAAGCCGAACTTCGTCTTGTCGGGCTCCATTTCAGGACGATGTGTGGGATCGACTATGTGGAGATCGGAGGTGTGAAGTTCGCAACAAGCATTGTGTCATCGGATATATATGATTTTGATGATAAGTTTGATGCTGATGTTGTGATATATACTGGTGAAGGAGGAAACGTGATAAGCAAGGAAAAGGAAGCTGAAGACCAGAGCATGATAAAGGGCAATTTAGCATTAGCTAATAGCATGATACATAAGAAGGAAGTGAGAGTGATACGTGGCGGCAAGAGATGGGATGGAAAAGGGAGGCATTATGTGTATGAAGGATTGTATTTAGTTGATAATTATTGGTTAGAGAAAGGAGTTAGTGGTAAGTATGTGTACAAGTTTAAGCTTTGTAGAATGTTGGTGATTTGAGACCAATATTTTAATCAAATAAATGAATAAACTATTATTGTAAAATCAAATTTGGATGAAAAGATTAGTTTTAAAATGGTAGAAAATGAAGTATGTTTTTCTATCAAATACAGAGGAAAGCTTTATATATAGAGAAATACCCTATATAATGAAGTATAAGACTGATAGGTTAGGTCATGCATCTGGGAGGTAGTAGAGGAACTTGAATTTTACTAACAAAAGCTGGCTAATATTAACAGTTGGTGATGCTTCTGTTTCCGTTTCTGTGCTAAATTATAATGCATCTTGGGCCAGTTCTTAATTACTGTAGTATTTACACTTTATCAAACCCACAAAATACATTGAATTAGTATACATACATATATATATATATATATATATATATAGAGAGAGAGAGAGAGAGACTAAATATGGGTTGGCACCAGCTAAAAGCAACTTTAAATTATGAATAATTTAAGTTACTAAAATCTACTTAGCAAAAATATCTCAGTGTGAAACTGTGAATCACTCTTATTTAATCCTCCAACTAAGTAAAAGAAAAATAAAAACTATGTCAAACTCTATATTGGGCAATGTCTTAAAACATAATAAAAGAAAAGAAAACCAGCATCAAATTTTATACAGAAAAAAGGGAAAATTGTTTTTTGGACCAAAAAAATACATGCATTGTCCCATTAAGTTAAAACCATTTTTTCTCTTTTTCCTTTAATTCATTTTCTAATTTTTGAAACTAAATAAAAATAAATAGTTTTACAAACCAAAAATTATAAAAAATAGAAATAATTAAAAAATACTATACCAATGTAGTGGTATTTTTTTGGGTTCTAAAACTTGTTAAATAAATATTTCAAAAAAATTTCTACAGAATGTAAATTTTAGGTTCTATGAAAACTGGCTTAGTGAAAATCAAAATTCACGCTTTTTAATAAATTTACTTTACTTAGAATAAATAATCTACTTAAATAAAAGTTATCTAATATATTTGGAATCTACTTTTGCAATTAACATTTGCTCTAAAATATGCAGAATAAGCACTCTATAATCGTCTCAAATCTAATATCAGTAGAAATAGTGTTCAAACATATTAAATGTATTCTACATATAGTAGAATGAAAATTATACGGACAAGTATGAATAATTCCGAAAAAAAAAAGAAAATACACTTATGAAAATATTTCAAAAATATAATGTTTCTATATTTGAAAATTTGATTTTTTCTCAAAAGAAAAACCAAAAATCTTTGGCTACGCCTTCTTCAAACATCTTTCTTCCATATTTCCTTGATTCTTTTTTAAAAAAATCACAAAATTTTCACAAAATGTCTTCCATGATGCATATTTATTCCTCATATGGTGTATGAAAATTAGTTACAAAGATAACCTTATGAGAGAGAGGCGAAGATAACAAGTCTCGAAAATTTTAGGGCTTAGACTTTTTTTCCCGTCAAAGTTGATTCATTATATTTATAATGACGGCACTAACCCGTCACCAATCAATACACCCAGTGCTCATCCCTCCATCTCCAAACAAACCAGAGATACCAGAGTTTTAAAAAAAACAGAGCATTACAAAACAGAGACAAGAAAACTTTCTCTATACGCACACAATCCACCTCCTACCAAACTCTTTCTTCCTCTTTCCTTAGAAGCACTTCAGAGGTCTCTACTTTCATTAACAAAGAACTCAAACAACCAAGATGAATGGCCTCTAGCAACATAAGAATTTACCAGTCCATACTTGTTGACACTTTGAGCAACGAATAAAGCCCCTCTATTTGCTTCTCTAGTAACCACCCGTAGTTTCCAAACATTGATTTCCGCAAGCTCCTTTTCCAGTTCAGACCTTTGGAAGAGAAAAGATGGCCATGCTTGTGGTCGTTCTAGCGCTCCAAACAACTCACTGAATTCTCCTGCAAAGATGATTTTTGATTGTCTTTGGCTTCTCATACTTTCGAAAGCCCACAAAACAACAACAAACTTTGCCTCATCTTTATCCCTTATTCCCGAAAAGGCTCTTCTACTGTGGCATAAAACTACTCCTCTATCATTTCTTAGCACCCATGCTCCTCCCACTACCTCCTTGCATTTGAAGAACTCCATCCAACATTGCACATCACCCAGTCCGGATCCGGAGGAGTCCATTTACGTTGCATACATGGGAAAGTAGACATTTCTGCTTTTGACCAATCTGTCTCAACCGCCTGTGCTGCGGACCACTCTATAGCCCCTAGATATGCTTTTTGCACCAGCTCCATTGCATTGTAACACCTTCCTATAACAACTCATTTCTTCTTTTCCAGAGATTCCAAAGGATCCAAGGCCAAACTCTTTTGTCTTCCTCCGATAGATGATTGATAAGATTTAGATTGAGGAGAAAGTTTATGTTTGTAAAAACAGACCCATGATCAAACCCCTCCCCCCCCCCCCAAGGATTTGGAATGGTTGAGACTTCCCAAACTTGCCTTGCATAACAACAATAGAAAAGCGTATGGTTTATCGATTCAGTCTCTCCCCCCACAGGTTTGACATCGTACATCTATTTTCATTCCTCTTGCTTTTACCAAGTCTGCCGTTGGGATCGCGGTACTCAGTGATTTCTAGAGAAAACTCTTATCTTTGGGATAGTTAGAACCTTCCACACTTTCTCTTTTAGACCATTAATGGAAGGATTCATGAAGGGTTCTGGGATATTTTTCTCTTCTTTTAGTGAAGATGCAAGCCAATATGCCGATTTCACCATCAATTCCCCACTCTTAGTGAACTTCCAAGTAAAGTAGTCCTCTCTCTCCACTACTGGCTGATTCCGCATGATTATTTCCACATCTCCTAGCACAAAAATCTCCGCTAGACTATGATAATTCCATCTCTTTGTGTGAATGTCAATGAGCGAGCTTGCCACTAAGTTAGCATCAAAGAAGAGGTTTTTGATCCATGGCGCTCTAAGGCCTTCTTCCGGGTCATCTATCCATTTATATAACCAAACTCTTGTGGTTTCATCATTTCCCACTCTATGTCTTAGGCCTTTTTGAAGTAATTCTCTACCGAAAATCAAACTTCTCCACGCAAAAGAGGGTATGTTCCCCATTGGAGCGTCTAAGAAGTCTCTCTCCTTAAAATACCTACTCTTTAAAAATCTTGTCAAAAGACTTTGAGGTTGGTTTAAAATTTTCCACGCTTGTTTAGCCAATAAAGCTTGGTTGAAGCACTCTAGATCTCTAAAGCCCATACCACCAAACTTCTTTGGCAAACACATCTTCTCCCATGAGACCCAGTGTATCTTCTTCTTGTGTGCATCAGAACCCCACCAATAATCAGTCATCACACTAGTTAGGCTTGATATCAGAGTCTTTGGAAGACGAAAGACAGACATGGCAAAAACAGGTATTCCTCCTGCAGTGGATTTCAATAACACCTCCTTTCCTCCTTGAGATAGATGTTGCACATACCATCTATCTAGTTTTCCTTGAGTTATGTCTTTAATGTACGATAACAGCTCCAATTTAAATCCTGAGAAACACTCTGGCAGCCCTAAATATTTGCTTGCACCTCCCTCATTAATAATCCCTAGAATGTCCTGGATATCTGATTTCACTTCTTCCGTCACCTTGTCGCCAAAGGTAACGGAAGATTTTTGAAGGTTTATGTTCTGACCAGTCGCTGCTCCATAAAACTGCAGAATCCTATGTAAAATCATGGCCTGGTCTTGAGAAGCTTTGCACATGAACAAGTTGTCGTCCGCAAAAAGTAAGTGATGAATTGCTGGACCTTCTCTTGAAAACTTCAGACCATTGAAGAGACCATTTCTTTCAACGACATTGAGCAAATGCGTGATTCCCTCAGTACACAAAACAAATAAGAACGGAGATAAGGGATCTCCTTCTCTTAACCCCCGTTGAGGTGTTATCAAACCGAAGGGTTAGTCATTCATTAACACTGCAAAAGTAACTGAAGTTACGCACATCATTACCATCTCGATCCATTTCTGATCAAATCCAAGAGCACCCAGTAGACTCCTCAAGTAGCTCCATTCAACACGATCGTATGCCTTAGACATATCAGTCTTGACCTCCATGAAGTCTTTGGATGAACTTTAAGAGTGTGTACAGCTTCATGAGCTATGACAATGTTACCAGCAATATTCCTCTAACTTACGAAGGCTGATTGATTTACCGACACCAAGGAATTTAAGAATGGTTGCAGCCTTTTAACCAGTATCTTGGACACTGTTTTGTACAACACCGAACAAAGGCTTATCGGCCTCAAATCAGTCATGTACTATGGGTTTGGTACCTTCGGGAGCAAACATAAGTAAGTGAGATTCCATTCCCTAGGCATCACTCCCATCTCAAAGACGTCCTGGATTTCCTTAGTTACTTGATCCCCAATAACTCCCCAATATTTTTGAAAAAAAAAGCTCCAGTCATGCCGTCCGGGCCCGGCGCACTATCTGCGTTAATGGAGAAGATCGCTTCCATGACCTCAGTTTTAGAAACTCTTCTCGAAATATTTGAGTTCATTACCGCAGTAACTTTTGGAATGAAGCTTTCAAACGCTGGCTCATAAGGTCTTGGGTTAGAAGATTTGAAAAGTTCAGTGAAATACTCGACCGCAACCTCTGCTTTAGCCCCATCTGACCAATGTTCTTGGTCGTTTTTATCCTTCAATTTCGTGATGTGGTTTCTGGAACGATAGATTTTTACAGAACCATGAAAGAATTTCGAACTCCGATTTCAGAAAACCAGCCACTTATCACGACTTTTTTGGCGCCAGAACATCTCCTCTTCTTTATATGCATTCATCAACTCCTTCTGAACCGTCTCTATCATGAATCGACAAGGGAAATCACGACTGAAACTATTCGAGTCGTTGCTGGAGTAAGCTGATCTTGTCTTTTGCATTGAAATTCCTCTTTCTATTCCACTTACTCAACACCATTCTGCAACTTCTGATCCTAGCAGATACTCTCTCCCTCCCATTCATGTTTCTTCCTGCCCAAGCTTTCTCAATTTCTTTAGTGACTTCTGGGTGTCGCAGGAATCTCTTATCGAATCGAAAAAATCCCTTTAAGGATTCCTTAGCTGCATAAAATCTGAGCCATACAAGCCGATGATCAGATCCTCTTCTCTAAAAAAATTTGATTCGACTCTGGGAACAAATCACGCCAAGCTTTATTCCCAAAACTTCGGTCCAAACAACATTGAATCCATCTTTTCCATTTCCTGCCACCCCATGTGAACATGTCTCCTTTGCTACTAAACTCTTCCATCTCACAACACTGCAACATTTCAGAAAAAGGTTTGAAGGAGACCTCAGATCTTCTTGGCCCTCCTAATTTTTCATCATTATTTAATATTTCATTAAAATCTCCAATAATGCACCAAGGTTCCTTTCTCATACTTCCCCATCTGCTGAGACGTTTCCACACCACATCACGATCTTCAGTTGCTGGCATCCCATATATACACGAAAGGAAAAAAGTGAATTCGCCATTATGAACAATAGAGTCAATGATGTTCTTATCCGCAAATTTAACATTGATTTTTATGTTTTTTCCAAAAAAGGGCTAGACCTCCACTTAATCCAACTGGATTAACAGTAAAAACTCCATCATAGCCCAACCAAACTTGCAAATCAACTAAAACATTCTGACAATTTTTTGTTTCCATCAAAAATAAAATCTTCGGGAAAAGGTTTTGACGCATCTCCCGCATTCTCTTAATTGTCAAACCTTGAGGCCGCCCCAAGCCTTGAAAATTCCAACTCATAATGCTCATTGGGAAGAGGGCAATCCCTCATTTGAGATCGCCTTAAGGCATTGCACCTTGTGGATGGGAACTACCTCAGTTCCTGGAGATATCTTCTTCCTCTTTCTTGTACCAACTTCTTGTTTTCCTTCTCTTCTCTCTTCATTCTGCAACCCAACCTCCGAACTCAATGAAAGTAAATTTCTTTGTCTTTGCGCTCTTGGAGGTCTACGCCTAGCAGGACCACGTTTTCTAACTGTCCCGGAAGAGCAAGATTCTGAGAAACCCGCCCGAAAGACCGGTGGACAGTCAGATAACGTTCCCAAAAACTCTCCCTCCGACTCTTCGAAACGATCCACCTTTTTGGGAATAGGAGCGTTGGAGGCGTACATTTTTCTGTTCTCTATCATGAAAGCAACCATAAGTTTGTTTGGGTTAACATTGAGATCCCACTCGCACCTTTCGATCTCTTTTTCTCCATAGTCGAAAACCGGTCCTTTGCCTTTGTTAAGCTCTCTTGTCAAGATCGGTGCAGATTCTAGCCTTAGCATTGTCCTTTGAACGACTGGGTGCCTCTCTGCTTCTTTGACTGATTTTTTAACCTTGTCAATCTTAATTGCTAAGGCTTCACCCGTATCAGCTATAAGGAACCTTCTCATCTCCTCTAGAATTTCATTAGCAATTTTGGGCCTTTCTTTCAGCGGGTTAATTCCCACTTGTTCCTCTTCCAGAACTCTAAAAAGAGGGTCATTTTGCTTCAACACTGCCACCATTTTGCTCTTTTCGATGATAATCTTTTTGTTGGGTTTTCCTCCTTAAGCCCAATTAACCTTAGCCCAAGAAGAAGAAAAATCTAGAGAAAAGTGGAGAAAGATGAAGAAGTGTGTAGAAAAAGAAGTATGTGGAAAGTGGAGAAAGATGAAGAAGTGTGTAGAAAAAGAAGTGTGTAGAAAAGGAAGTGTGTAGAGAAAGAAGTGTGTAGAATTTTTAATAGTTACCTTTCCATTAGTATAAATAGGGGTGTTTAGTTCATTTGTAATCAATCAAGAAAAGCAAAGAAAGAAAAACAAGAGAGAAAACACTTGTAAGAGAGAGTTTCCTAAAATTTCATCTTTGTAGTAAATCCCTTTCCTAAATATTAAGAGTCTTCTTCTTAAACTCTTAGTTGTCTAAATCCCATCTTCATCTCACGAAGAATATTGGGTAATTTTCCCAACAAGTGGTATCAGAGCTAGGCTCAAACATATCCTCAAGATCTCGTGTGATTCAAGATGGAGGCTACCGTTACCGTTGAAGGTGATATGTTCAAACTCACGACAGACAACTACTCTTATTGGAAACCGATGATGGAAGACCACCTTTATTGTAAGGATTTACACGAACCCATCATCATGAAGGAGAAGCCGGAAGGAAAGGATGACAAAACGTGGGAAGTACTAAACCGAAAGGCGGTTGCTGTAATCCGTAAGTACATTGACCGATCTCTCTTTGAACATGTCTCTACCTATACAAATGCTTATGAATTATGGACAAAGCTTGAGTCTATGATTCAAAAGAAAACGCCTCGAAACAAAGCTCTCTTGTCCGACGGTTAGTAAAGTTGGAGTACAAGGATGGCCAAAACATGATGGAGCACTTGAATAATTTCAAGGGACTCGTAAATCAGCTTAACAAAGTTGATATGAAGGTTGAAGATGAAATGCAAGCCCTTTTACTCCTTAGTTCACTACCGGAGAGTTGGGACACACTAGTTGTCACTCTAAGCAATTCAGCACCGGAGGGAAAGCTTACCATGGACACCGTCAGTGATAGCCTTCTAAATGAAGAAGTCCGGAGGAAGGAACGAGACTCGAGTTCTTATTCAGAAGCCAACATCGTTGATAGAAGAGGTAGAGAGGAGACTCGTGTTCACAACAAAAGCAGAGGACGAGACCAATCTCGAAGAAGATCCAAGTCACGACCAAGAGTAACCTGCTACTATTGTGGCAAGCCGAACCACATGAAGACGGAGTGTCGGTTTTTCAAGAAAGATCAACAAGTAGGTAATATTAAACCAGACCGGTTCAATCCTCCGAAGAAGCATGAAGACAAGACTACCACCATTGTTGAAGACCAGAGCAAAGACCTATATCTCGTTGGAGAATGTAATCTTAGCTCTGATGATAGCTCATGGATCGTTGATTCTGGTGCTTCTTTTCACGTCACCCCTCATGGAAGCTTCTTCACAACCTACCAAAGTGGTGACTTTGGTGAAGTTCAAATGGGAAACCAAGGAAGAAGCAAGATCGTTGGAAAGGGGGATGTTATTCTTACATCAAACACTGGATGTAAGATAATTCTTAAGGATGTGAGGCATATTCCCGATATGAGACTCAATCTCATATCAACAGGGAAACTTGATGATGCCGGTTTTGATAGTCATTTTGGCAGTGGCAAGTGGAAGCTAACCAAAGAGAGTTTGATCATGGCTCGAGGAAGAAAAGAAGGCTCATTATACGTAACACAAGCCAAGCTTTGCAAGGAGGAAGTTAATGTTGCAAGCGACGACATGGATACATGGCACCGGAAACTTGGGCATATGAGTGAGAAAGGTCTTAATATACTTTCTCGCAAGAAACTTATTCCTGATATGAGAGGTACGTATCTCACACCATGTCATCATTGCTTAGCCGGAAAACAACATAGAGTCGCTTTCCGAAGATCTTCTACACCCACAAGAAGGAAGCATATTCTTGATCTAGTGCATACTGATGTATGCTCCATGTCTGAGAAATCAAATGGAGGTGCATCATATTTCGTCACCTTTATTGATGACCATTCAAGGAAGGTATGGGTATACCTTTTGAAGACAAAAGATCAAGTTCTAGATGCTTTCAAGGAGTTTGTAGCCCAAGCAGAAAGAAGTACGGGTCAAAAACTCAAGTGTGTTCGATCAGACAATGGTGGAGAGTACCGAGGTCCTTTTGAAGCATTTTGCAAAGCTCATGGAATCAGAATGGAGAAGACACCACCAAAGACGCCACAATTGAACGGGCTTGCTGAAAGAATGAATCGGACGATTACAGAAAGAGTTCGGTGCATGCTCTCTCACGCTAAACTACCCAAGCCATTTTGGGGAGAAGCTTTAAAGACTGCAGTGGATATTATAAATCTTACACCATCAGTTCCTTTGGAAGGCGATATTCCGGAGGAAGTTTGGTCGGGTAAGAAGGTCTCCTACAACCATTTAAAGGTGTTCGGGTGTAGAGCATTCGTCCACATTCCTAAGGATGAACGAGCCAAGTTAGACTCTAAAACTAAAGAGTGCATCTACCTTGGTTCACCAAAGGATGATTTTGGCTATCGGCTTTGGGATCCAATTAACAAGAAAGTTATTCGAAGTAGAGATGTTGTTTTCTTCGAAGATCAAACAATCGAAGACATCGATAAATCAAAGACACCAAAGCTAAGGGTTGTAAGGAGTGAAGATTCTCATAAGCCCCAAGATCATGAACAAGTGATTGGAGGAGATGGCGAAGGGGGTCCCATCATGGATCCAAATGGTGATGAAAGTGTAGAAGAAGAAGAGCAAATGGAGCCAGAGGAAGAACATGAGCCAAGAAGATCCGGAAGAGAGACAAGACCATCTGTAAGATACTATCGAGATGAGTATGTGAATCTTACAGATGAGGGGGAGCTACAAAGATATGAGGAGGCCATAGGAGACATTCACAAAGACAAATGGGTAGAAACTATGCAAGATGAGATGCAATCCTTGCAAGACAACCGCACCTATGAGTTAATGAAGCTACCAAAAGGAAAGAGAGCCTTGAAAAACAAGTGGGTGTACAAGTTGAAGTATGAGGAGAGAAGCTCAAATCCAAGATACAAAGCCCGATTGGTTGTGAAAGGATTCAACCAGAAGAAAGGCATAGATTTTGAAGAAATATTCTCTCCAGTGGTGAAAATGTCCTCTATCCGAGTGGTTCTTGGTCTAGCAGCGGTCCTAGACTTAGAGATTGAACAACTCGATGTTAAGACGGCCTTTCTACATGGTGACCTCGAGGAGGAAATCTATATGGAGCAACCAGAAGGATTCAAGGTCCCAGGAAAAGAAGACTTGGTATGCCGATTAAAGAAGAGTCTTTATGGTCTCAAGCAAGCCCCAAGACAATGGTACAAGAAGTTTGACTCTTTCATGGTGGATCATAACTTCAAGAAAACCAAGAATGATCATTGCACTTTCATAAAGAGGTACGAAAGCGGTGACTTTCTCATATTATTACTTTATGTTGATGATATGCTGATTGTGGGCCAAGACCGCAACAAGATAGCCGCATTGAAGAATGACTTAGGAAAGTTTTTTGCTATGAAAGATTTGGGGCAAGCTAAACAGATTCTTGGAATGAAGATAACTCGGGACAGGCCAAAGAAACTTTTATGGTTGTCCCAAGAACGATATGTTGAAAGGGTGTTGGAGAGATTCAACATGCACAAAGCAAAGCCGGTAAATACTCCACTTGCTGGACATTTCAAGCTAAATTCAGAATAAAGTCCAACAAGTGAGAAGGAGAAAGAAGAAATGAAGACTACCCCATATGCATCAGCAGTGGGCAGTCTCATGTATGCCATGGTGTGCACCAGACCCGACATTGCATATGCTGTAGGAGTTGTGAGTCGCTTTCTAGCAAATCCAGGAAAGGAGCATTGGAAAGCAGTTAAGTGGATCCTACGCTATCTACGAGGCACAACGAAGAGGTGTCTATGCTTTGGCAATGGAAAACTTGAGCTGAACGGTTACACCGATGCAGATTGGGCTGGTGATAAAGACTCGAGAAAATCAATTTCAGGATTTGTGGTTACCTTTGCAGGGGGAGCTGTTTCATGGCAATCGAAGCTACAAAAGTGTGTTGCCTTATCCACCACGGAAGCAGAGTATATCGCAGCAACGGAAGCATGCAAGGAGATGTTATGGATGAAGAACCTCTTACTTGAGTTGGGAGTAAAGCAAGACAAGTACAACTTGATGTGTGACAACCAAAGTGCTATTCACTTAGCAAAGAATCCAACATTTCATTCTCGCTCAAAGCACATTGATATTCGGCATCATTGGATACGAGAAGTTCTTGAAGGGAAGTTCATACATCTCAACAAAGTACATACAGATGAAAACTGGTCAGACTTTATGACCAAAGTACTACCGATCAAGAAGTTTGAAGATTGCTGCAAAGGCACCGGCATGACAACGGTTTCGGGCTAAGTCGGAAAGGGGGAGATTTGTTGGGTTTTCCTCCTTAAGCCCAATTAACCTTAGCCCAAGAAGAAGAAAAATCTAGAGAAAAGTGGAGAAAGATGAAGAAGTGTGTAGAAAAAGAAGTATGTGGAAAGTGGAGAAAGATGAAGAAGTGTGTAGAAAAAGAAGTGTGTAGAAAAGGAAGTGTGTAGAGAAAGAAGTGTGTAGAATTTTTAATAGTTACCTTTCCATTAGTATAAATAGGGGTGTTTAGTTCATTTGTAATCAATCAAGAAAAGCAAAGAAAGAAAAACAAGAGAGAAAACACTTGTAAGAGAGAGTTTCCTAAAATTTCATCTTTGTAGTAAATCCCTTTCCTAAATATTAAGAGTCTTCTTCTTAAACTCTTAGTTGTCTAAATCTCATCTTCATCTCACGAAGAATATTGGGTAATTTTCCCAACACTTTTCTTCTCAGCTGAGCTGCGTCTTGTATTTTCTTAACTTCCGACGGACATATGCATTTTTCATGGTTAAGTCTCTTGCAAGTGAAACAACGTTTCTGCAGCTTTTCATAGTCAAAGTGGATAGTGTGAGTTTTACCTCCACCCATGTTAAGAAATTTCGCCATTCGTTTGTTAATTGTATTTTTTGCTAATTGTATTTCAAAATTAGTTTGTTAATTGTATTTTTTGCGGGGTAATATTGAGATTTTGTAAATCATTAATTTAATGAGACAATTATAAATTGGGGTTTAACGTAAAAGGACAATGTTGTTGTTTTTGGGTCAAAAAAATAATTTTCTCAAACAAAAAAAAAACTGAAGTTGCTATGTTTTCAAACTAAATGTGATTACATCCAGCTGTTACAAATGTGGAACTCATTATGATTGATAGCAAACAGTTAAAAGATATAAACCAATTTACTTTCACCACGAAGAAATATTTTGAATACGAAGATGTCCACTTGGGTGAGGGATATACGAGACTTACATAAACAAGTTATGCAACATATCAGTGTTATTTTATTAAATCCACAACATTTAAGAAAACCTTGAGTTTTCAGTAGCTTCAGAAACACAGAAGTCACCAATTCAGATTTTATAAAATAACTTTGGGAGTAAAAGTTAAGTAAAATTTGGATATTCAACTAATTCAAAGAGGGATTATATTAGTGCTAAGAGGTCACTTAAAAGTCTTTGAAACAGATTTTCCTTCACAATAAGCATACAGGATTAGGCCTTGAGGGGATAAAATTCGTACCGCGAAGGGTCTGTTGAGTCAAAAATGTACATCCAATATAAGTGACAAAGAACCAAATTTGTTGGACAGAAGAAAATAATACAGAACATAGAGAAAGATATAAGCTGATATAGAGAGTTAACAGAGTAGAATACCCACAAAATGTGTAACTCCGTTTTGATTCTGCGGTTACATATGTGGGGGAAGCTGCTGAGAGTTGTTATTTTGGAGACGCTAAGGTGAGTTTTAGGATGAAACCAATGATGAGTCCGATGAGTCCAACCAAAGCTGCCAACTTCAAGGATAGCCCGCTGCTACTCTGGTTTCTTCGTCTCTTCACCATCTCCTGCAATGTCATCTTAAAAACGTGTTTGGAGATATCCTTTGTTACACAGTTAAGTTCACATGATTTATGTCTAAATGACATTGATTAATCAGTGATGGAATATCAAGGAAAAATTTATGGACGCGTACCAATTCATGTTGCAGCTGTTGTGTTTGCTTAACGGCTGCATCTCGCTCTTCCTTCAAACGCTGTATAGTCTGACCATACATATTGATGGTATAGAAGTCAGAATCAAAATAAGGGAAGAACTTAATATTTAAACTATGATGTGGTGAGTTATGAGATTCTGCCAGGTACATATATTCACCGTATGAAGAAAGAGGTTAATAAAAGAGACAAAAAAAGCAATAAATAATGCCATGAAAACTGGCCTGTGTTTATGTATCCCAACCAATCAACTCAGTCCTTCACTACAGTTTCTACACAACAAGCGCGAATACTACTAGAAAGTCAGGGACTATTAATAAAGTATACTAGTATCACATATAGAAAAATCCTACTATAAGAGTTTTGCTACGATCATAATTGGTTAGCACACAAGTCAACAATCCAAAATTATAAGAGAATTTGCAACAAGTCAAGACCACAAGCAGATTGAATATATATCAGGTGGATGTGGATGTTACTCACAGAGATAGTTTCAGAGCCATTGGTTGCTCCAGATTCAGAGGATCTTTGGGTTGTAGACGGGGAGATATACGAGACCTTAAGCTTACACTCTGTTAATGTTTTCCCACTATCCTTAGTGAACTAGAGACAAGCATGGCAAATTTAAAGTCAATTCAGTTTCCCAGGAAACCATGATTGTGAATGAAGAGTGGGACTAACAGTGTCTTGTGGAAGTTCATCAACATCAGTGTGTGGAGGTACAATGGTGCTTTGAAGGAGAAACTTGTCTTTGCACTGCATATCTGGAGGATACTCCCTTTGCGCTTGTAGAGTAACTACAATTTTAGAAGAAACTAAATCATTGGGAATGATCAAGTTTTGAAAACTGCCAAAGACTGAAAGAGTAATGAAGAATGAATGAGTGCACCTCTAATGATGCAGGAGTCCCAAGGCTGAATGACACCAGTGTTGGGTCTTACAAAATACTTTTTTGGAGATGTTGTTTTCACCTGAAGTAGTAAACAAGAAGTTACATTTTGGGATAAAAAAAACATTCATCATAAAGAAAGCATATAGAGTTGATTGCAGAAGAAGTACCTTGAAAGCAACATAGTCCTCAGTTTTATTGGCAACTTTAAGATCACAGTAGCTTTGTTTCTCAAGTTCAACTGATACAATATAAATTCTCATGAGCATCCTAATAAAACCAATTGCATAAACCACAGGCACATCAAGATCATAAAATGCATATATATCTTCAGGAAAAGTCACCAGATCACAAATCAACCAACATAGAATATGCTTACAAAGGAATTTGAGTTCATCAGGTACAATGGAGATTAGCTGGTTCTCGCCAACGCCAGACATTGCCACAGAATTTCAACAGAGTCAATCTGTACACACATCCAAATCCAAACCCCTAATTCAAACAATACAATTCCAGATTCTAATTTTTCCCGGAAAAAAGGGATCAAGCTTACAGAAAAGGAATAAGAGTCAGGGTCCAACGATGGATCAGCGAAGAAGCTGCTTAATTCTTTTCTCTTTCCCCCGGAAATCACTCTCCACCATTACCAAATTTCACATTCGATTGGTGGTTGACGAAGGCAAAGGAATTTCGAGAGAGAGAGAGAGAGAGAGAGAGAGAGAGAGAGAGAGCGAAAGCGCTTCGTGGAGAGGCCACGTGAAGTCGAAGCAGAGTTCCTCCGGCGTAGTCTCCGGGAAGTACGGGAGAGAGAGGAGGGAACGAAACTGTGACACGTGTTAAACTGTTGTGAAGAAAAAGGTAAAGCGACAGGCTGGAACTAGAGGCCAATGACGTGGCAGTTATTTTTTATAGAAGCCTAACTGTTATGGTAGGCCATTTCTCTTTTCATTAATTTATTTATTTCCATCTCCATTAATGATTAATGTTTCTTGTAATTAAATATACGGAAATAAAAGATTTTATTAAATAGAGATAGTTGAATCATGACGAAAATAACAGAAACAGAAACAACAGTTATCCTCTAGACATAGTTTTGACATGTATTATTACCATACTAATATTATTGCCCATGCTATGCATGGACATATTTTTAGGTAACATTGTATATTAAAAAAGTAATTAATTTTAAGCATATGAGTATCATAAACATATTAATATAAGTGTTACTTATATAAATGTTTTAAGTATAAATTCATTTATCAAATATGATTAAACAGCTAAATTATTTAATAAAAGTTAAAGATATTTAAATAATTTTCACAATAAAGTAAACAGACACTATGCAAGGTTTTAAAAGGAAGTTAACATCAGTATACTAATTATGGTTCTTCTGAATACATTAATCTTCTCTATAATTTTTTGCGAGTACTTTAACAAATGTAATACCGAAATGAGATTATAAAAATAATAGTCTCATAATGCCAATATAAACGCTTATTGTAGAGATCCACACAATATGAAAATATATTTAAGCAAAATAAAAGATGAAAGTATATTACCAAACACCATATAAAAATAAATCTAGAATAAAGCTGCTGATTTAGTGATTTTATTAGACGTGAATATGATCATTGATCTTGTAAACGCGACCACCAGTTACCGAGTTGTAAAAAACGCCATCAGCTTTCATGAACCTAGTCTAGCCTCTGCATCTGCAAAATGTATTCGAATTAGAAAACTGATGAAAAGCAAACAAACTGCAATATATATTAAAAACTGATGAAAAAGAAGATGTGTTTGCTATAACCATGTAAAAACTATATAAAAATCGTAATCATCCTCTTGCTTCTTTCGTCGACTCAACTAATGTGGCACCAAGTTCCAACCCAACAAAAAAAATCTTTTTGCAAATTGCATTTTTTGAAACATGCTTTAGTTGAACAATTGGTGTGAAATAGAAAGTTTTCTCGTGTAAACAATTGAAGTACTACCTAAAATGAAACTGAGAAAAACAATTCACAAATAATGGATCACCAATTGTTTTTGATAAAACCCAGAAAAGAAATTCCAGAAAAAACAATAAATGATCTAACTGTTAGAAAAATAGCTGCAAAACCTATTTTCCGAGATTTCATATTTATACATGATGGTGAACACTTTAATTATGATTAGTGGTGAAAGTGGGAAGTTAATTGAAAGTCGTGGGGTGCAAAAAACAAAAGTTTCATTTTCTTATTTTTACTTATGATCTAATTTAAAAACAGTGCTCGATATATATAAACCAAATTACATAATTTGTGAAAGAAATTTTAGGACACGTGTCATTCACAGAATTGTCAACTGACTTCTGTTTTATAGTATAAAAGATGCAATTTTACCAAAAAATAATAATAACATGACATACTAAAAAGTAACATGGCTCGAAACAAAATGTAACATGAACAATTACATTTATTGTTTATTTTTTATTTTTGGTAAATTTTTTAAAATATATAATAACTTATATATCATCATTAAATAAACTTTTTAAAATAAGATAATAACTGATATATCATCATTAAAATAAATATATTTGAATATAAAATTAAATAGTATAATAATTTTACAAATTTTATAAAATATTTTTTAAAATAATATTTTTTATTAATACAGTTTGTTTCTTTTTAATATATACAAATTTTTAGAAATTCTATTTAGTTTATCTTTTATCTTTTGATAATTATTACAATTTTATATCATTTTTCTAATTTATACAAATTGATTTAATATATCTTAACCAAAATGAATAAATGAAAATCCATTTAAGATTATAATAAATATATATATATATAATTAGTTTTAAATATAATTAAAAAAAGAATTGTTTATTTATATTAATTTTATGTTTAACTAAATAAAAATTCATAGTAAAATATTGATATAAAATAACAAAATTTAAAATATTAACCAAATTTATTTTAAATATATAATTTAAAATAAAAATTATCATGCATATGGTGTAGAAAAACACCTAATAATAAGAAAAGACAAGAAAATACATTTGTCTTCTCTAGCTCGAAGTCACTGATTCAATAAGAACTATAGTACTAAAATGTTTGAATTGTAAAGTTTGAAAATTGAATTAGGAGTAACGTTCAATAAAATGTTGAATGAGAATTACACAATACTTAGTTCAGTAATGCGGAGATTTAGCTGGAATTGTCGAGGTCTGGGACGGTCTCAGGACTCGACAATTCCCGTCTCAAGGAAATACGTAAAATATTTTTCCCTTAGATTGTGTTCTTGATGGAAACTAAACAAAATAGAGATATGGTGGTCGACTTGCAAGTGATGTTGGGGTATGATAAAGTGTTTGTAGTGGATTCAGTAGGTTTATCTGGAGGTTTGGCGGTACTATGGAAACATGAGGTGGAGTTGGAGGTTAAGTTTGCAGACAAGAATATCATAGACTGTCGGATAAGATACAATGACTATATTTTTTTTGTGTCTTTTGTCTATGGGGAGCCAAGTCAGCAAGGTAAAGGGAAAGTGTGGGAGAGACTAATCAAGTTCGGTGCAGGAAGGAAAGATAGTTGGGGTATGGTGGGGGATTTCAATGAAATCTTACACAATG
>CAJHQP010002674.1:0-81038 GCA_905132765.1 Moricandia arvensis
CCGCTAGGCTCGTTAGCCTTGGTGGGTTTTCCGGGTTTATCATATATATATATGATATCATGTGAATTTAGCTGTTTTAGTCTCTCATTCTTGTATATTTTGATCATTTAGATTAGCATTTAAGTATTCTAGGTTCCATTTGCATGCATATGTCTTTGTTAGGGGCTTGAAGATCCTTAAGGTGTTTTGGAGGTGTTTGGAGCCATTTTCTGCAAAAGATAGTGAAATTTGAGCTTTGGGGCAAACTTAGCCAAAAATGAGAGCTATAAGTGCTGGAGTGTGGTCATGGAACCAGGTGTGAGCCAGAGCGGCCATCCAGAGCGGGTCATTGCAAACCAAGTGTGAGTCAGAGCGGCCATCCAGAGCGGTCACTGCACCAGGTGTGAGCAGAGCGGCCATCAGAGCGGTGTCACTGTCCTGCTGTGAGCTAGAGCGGATTGCTGGAGCGGTGTCACTCACCCGCTCGTAGTGTATGCAGTGTTCAAAGTAGTTGGGAGCGGTAGGCGCACCCGCTTTGAGCAAGAGCGGGTTACTGGAGGCGGGTCACTGCACCGCTCTGAAGTTTTATTTTGCCGAATTTTTATGTTTATTGGACCCTTTCAGGCTTGTTGACTGGGCCCCACTAGGCTTTTAGGAGTCATATAAATTCTCTTTAGACCTAATCTTAAAGGAAAATCTTGTTTTCTCTCTAAACACATTGCTTTTGGGAATAGAGCTTGAATCTTTAGAGTTTATCTCTTTCTTTCTTGAGTTGTTTGAGTTTATTTAAACAATCTTAACATGATTAGTCTTGAATCTATCATGGGTTTAAGCCGAGTTATGAAGATTAGTGAGTAAAAATCCTATTGGATCTATGGGTTAGGGATGATTTAGGGTGGTTAAGTGAAGAGTTAAGGTGTTTAGTGTTAGTTTTACATGTTTCCTTGCTATTTGAGTGTTCTTAATGCTAGATTAGTCTTGATCACACTAAGCTAGAACTATAAGTATTTTCTGCACCACAAGTGTTTGATAAAATGTCTGAACCAACTTGAATATGCTCTAGCTTGAATAACCAAAGAGATTTGATATTAGTATTGCTAGATAGTCAATAGACTTGCTCATAATGCTTGCTTGAATGAATTGAACCAATGAGAATTGATGTTTAGCTCATGATTGCAAATGGGTCTTTATTTTGAGAAAGAATTGATCTTATTGGTGATCTAGACTTAAGCAAACTATTGATTGCTAAACTTGCCACCTTAACTTGAATCGTAACCACTTGAACTCATATCCTAACCCCATGGATACTATCTTTAGATTGAATCAAGTTCTTAGTTATTGCTTTGTTTTTTCTTGTCACTTTAAACTATTCACTTCACTATACCTTGATTGCTTAGATTGAGCTTAATGACTTGTTTTCTTGGTGATTGAAATCAACTTAGGATGGATTGACTCTTAAGTACTACATCTAGACTTAGGATTAAACTTATCCTTATCAATATATTATGCGTATGAGTGAATGGCGTGTGTTGTGAGGTGATGTTAAAGATATGATTCACATTGATGGAATGATAGGCCATATATATATATATATATATATATATATAATTATGGAATATATTCCACTGCATTCAAATGGTATCGACTGCTCGGGATGTTATTAAATAATTATGGAATATATTTCCACTGCATTCAAATGGTATCGACTGCTCGGGATGTTATTAATATGTGTTGAGGATGCGGGATTAGACTCACTGAGTAAATTAGTTACTCATGACTCATTTGTGATGCAGGTAACCAGTAGGGCTGGAGACCTTTACTGAAGGACGGGAAGGAATAACATTAGCCAGCGGTAGTTTTATTATCCTTGCCAAAGTAGTTTTGATATATCCTATGTATAAAGTTTGTTGACCAAAACCTTGAGGTTAATCCTTAAGATTTTGTAAGATGCTTTTGAAAGAATATTCTATAATGTATTAAAGAATGTTTCTTTAAGTACGAGTTCCATATGATATTAGTCCTTGTCCGGACGAACTAACTATTGGGTATTACTCAATCGGGTTGAAAAGCCTTGGGTTGTACCTAATAGAATATGTGTACTTAGGTGATTGGCCTAAGGTACCTGGATCTATTTTGGGAACTTCGGGTTAATCATTTATGTACACATTATGGCCTCTCGGGTTGGTTTAAGTTACTAGTGATTGGCTGTGCATGTTCTTGTTTGATTGTTGCACGGCCGGTCGAGTCAACTTGTACTTAGACCAGATCGGGGGTGTCACAATCATGCCTTCCATCTCCTTTTTCTTCTAAGTTATAACATCCTTCAAGAATTTGCTTTATTGAGGAATCAGCATGAAGGCATCAATAATGGGCATGGTAATTTGAACCTCACTAATTTTCTTCTTAAAGAGTGCTTTGTACTTCTCCAAAATTTGTTTCTTGAATATACCCGGAAATGAAAGTTTTGGCTCATAAGGAGGGGGAATGAATGTAGACTGTGTTGAGGAAGAAGTGGCTTCATCTTTGTTCGATGCTTTCTTTTCTTCCCCAACCTTTCCTTTACCTTTAGTATCACCAATATTTTCCATGATATCCTCATTGGTCTTCTCATCAACAATCACAACCTCATCCTCTATATTAATGGGTACCTCCCCACCTTGATTCTCATCATCCTTGAGGAGAGCTCTTGAAGGTAATTTCTACCACTTCTCAACGTGATGGAGTGCATTGTCTCCTAAGGATTCTGCTCAGACTTTCAAGGTAATGATCCAATTGGCCTCTTAGAGTTGGAGCTCATGGTAGCGAATTGATTCTCCAAGGCCTTAAACTTGTTGTTGAGTTCCTTGTAGCTCCCAACAATCTTGGTATGGATGTTCTTTAACTCATCTCGAATGGTTTTCTCATTTCTCGCTTGAGATTTGAGGAGCTGCTTTATTCCACACTTGCATTTCTAGGTTGAGCTTGTGAAGAACTTCTTTGAGCTTGAGTAGACTGATTGCCATTTGATGGAAAATCTGGAGGGTGTGGTTTCTTGGGTGGGTAACCACTTTGTTGGTTGTTATAGGGAGGTTTTTTCTGGTAGTTGTTTGGGTATTGGGGCTTGTTTGGATAGGGGTTTTGGTATGGAAAGTTGGGTTCTTTCCTGTACCATTGTCCATTAGCGTTGATAAAACATAGCTCATGTTGTCCTTTGAAACCATCAACTTCATTAACCTCTAAAACTTCTTCTTGGCCCTTCTTGCCAACAAAGTTCACCTTTTCCTTTTTAGCTATATCCAGAATGGGCATGTCAAGCTTATCCTGTAAAGATTTCAGTTCTTTTCTTGTATAGGAGTCCTTGCCACCTCCACCTCGGTTCTGCCTGTCGCAGTCATCAGTGTACACTGAATCACTTTGTGCCATGTTCTCAATAAGTACCATGCCATCTTTAGATGTTCTTCCCAATAAGAAACCATTATTGGCGGTGTCTAACATGCTTTGATACTTAGGCAAAACTCCTCTGTAGAAAGTGCTTAGGATACTCTCATTATGAAGCCCATGGTGAGGACACTGTCTTAAGTAGTTCTTGAACCTTTCCCATGCTTCAGAAAAACTCTCAAGGTTCTTTTGTTGAAATCCAGAAATCTCATTTCTCAGCTTAGCAGTTCTGGATGTGGAGAAAAATTTGTTAAGGAAGACCCGTTTGCATTCTTCCCAAGTGTTAATGGACCCCTGAGGTAAAATTTTCTCCCAAAGGTGGGCTTTGTCTCCCAAAGAGAAGGGAAACAGTCGTAGTTTGAAAGCGTCTTCAGAGATACCATTGATTTTTGTCGTTCCACATAGCTTGTCAAAGTTATCTAGGTGGTCAAGGGGATCCTCCAAAGCAAGATCATGGTATTTGTTAGCTTGGATCATGTTTATCAAGCTGGACTTGATTTCAAAGTTGTTTTTCTCCACAGCTGGTGCTCTGATACCAGCCCGATTCCCATGGATGTTGGGATGGTCATATGTTCTGATCGCCCGAGCTTGGCGTGGAGGGTGTTGTTGCCTAAGGTTTGCAGCTCCTTGGCCATGTCCATCTTGAAGTTGTGGTCCATGGTTGTCAGCTCCATTGGCACCTTCTGGATGAGGGTTATGTTGGTTGACATCCATTTAGAACTCTAACATATCAAAAGGAATCAACTGTTCTTCTCTTCGCTTTTTTGCTAACTCTCTCTCTCTAAAGCCCTGATGTTGTCTACTCGCTGAACAAGGTCTGTTTGGTCCTTTGCTCTGAAAGTGATACACCTGTGATTCAAAGAGAAATGAAGAAAGTGTTTCGATAAGCAAGTAAAATAAAATAAGACTTGGTCTCAAGTTATGACTAAATCTCACTATCACAGTCAACTTAGAACTGGCAACGACGCCAAATTTGATAAAGGACTTTATTCTATCCTAATCAGAGTAGTATAGATGAGTGTCAATCCAATCGTAAGTGGACATGATGCAATGAGAATACAAGTATAACATAATCTAAGTGCAATCAATTTTTAATGAGAGAATGAAGGTAACAAAAGTAAGCAAGGATAACAACTTAAGGTTTGAATCAAATTAAACAGGGGAGTCCATGGGTAAGAGTATTGAATTTGGGAGACTAGGATCCAATTTAGGGCATTAACACAATCCAGCAATCAAGTTCTAGAAGACTAGACACAACTATTAAACTAATTCTTTGTCAAGAAAAAAATTCATTTGCAATCAATCGCTAAACATCAAATGTCTTTGGTTCAGTTAAATCAAGCAATTGTTAAGAACGAGTCTATTAACTATCTAAGCTTCCCTAACATCAATTATCATTGGTTAAGCAAGCAAGGAGAAATATCACTTTGATTCTGGCATTTCATCAAACATCTTTCGGGCACGAAATGTCTAAGCATCTAGATTAAAGTGATCAAGTCTAATCTAGCATTAAGAACAAGAGATATGCCTAGAACATGAATGATCTAACACTTAACACCCTAAATCATCACCTAATCACCCTAGGTCACCCTAACCCATGAATCCTAAAAGTGACTACTCCCTAACAGACATGATGAACTTCAAAATCATGGATGATTCAAAGTTTATCATGTTTAGTTATTATGAATCTGAATCAGACAAAATTGAAACTTTCACCAAGAGAATAATTGTTTTCTGATAAAAACCAGATTAACTTAAAATTAGGTTTAAAGAGTATATATAGTTTTTTGAAAATGAACCAGGTCAACCCAACAAACCTAGGTTAATCCGTGAAAATCATAGTTTTTGCATCCTTAGCGACCATGCTTGGTCGCTACGTAAATGTCGCTACAGAACTTGTGGGTTGTAGCGACATCTTGTCAATGCTATGCACGCTGCTACGGTGCTCGCAAGTAAGCCTAGCGACCTGGCTTGGTCGCTACACCGAGATCGCTACAACACTTGGTCGTATGGGGATCTTGTAGCGACCTCGTCTGGCCACTACGGTGGTCACTACGAATCCCGGGGTTTCTTCTAGCGACCTCTCCTGGTCGCTATGGTTGGCCGCTACGGTTCCCGGAACTTCTTCTAGCGATCTCTCCTGGTTGCTACACTGAGGTTGTTACAACACTTAGCCTGCAAAAGATTGCTTATGCTTCCAATCTCTCTTTCTTGGCCTCAAGTGACTTCAAACTTACAATCAAGTATCTCCAATACCTGATATAGACAAATGCAATGCAATGCAGCCTAAACATGTCTAAATGCTAATCTAAATAATCAAAATGTACAATGATTAATGACTAAAACAATGCAAATATGCAAGACATCATGAAACGCCATAAATTTGTAGTATACTGTTTGGCGTCCCAATAATGTTTTCAGCGAATGGAGATGATTGGGCAATAGAATGCAGAGAAAAGATGCATATAATGGTGAGCAATATATATACATCTTTAACATTTAGCAATGGGAATTGGATTTTTTTGAGTTCGTGGCAATGATGATGATTATAGGTGGCAGGTGGTTGGGTTTGCCCATCTCTCCTCCTTATTTCTCAAATTTATATCCATAAGTAGGTGCCAATGTCAATAGACTATAGAAAAAGTTATCAGCTGGCATAGTTCCATGTAGGGATGTTATATAGGGTTTTGAAATTTAGGGTTGTCCCAGCCCATCCCTATAATTTAAGAGCCTTAATCCTAATGCATTACTCATTAAGTATATAGGACTAGTTTAGGGCTAGGTCAAATAAAGGGTTTTGACAGGGTTGGGCCCTATTAAATTTTTTTTTGGTAAACAACAATATTTTGATGTATACTTTTTTTTTGTAAACTATTTTGGTGTAGAATTAAAACTTCAAAAATTAATTTTCCTTCCAAAAATGTAAAAATTGAGTTTTTTTTCTTAAAATCCGTGAAAAATAAGTTTTCCTTCAAAATCTCAAAAATGATTTTTATGACAAATCAAGTTTTTCACCAAACTCGAAAAGTGAAATTTCCCGATAAATCGCAAAATAGAGTTTTCCCACCAAAACCGAAAAAATCGAGTTTTCCTGCCAAACTCAAAATCGAGTTTTATTGTCAAAACCGCAAAATCGAGTTTTCCCGCCAAACCTGCAAAATCGAGTTTTTCCGCCAAAACCGCAAAATCGCGTTTTCCCGCCAAAACCGCAAAATCGAGTTTTTCACCAAACTCGAAAAAGTAAATTTTTCCGCCAAAACCACAAAATCGAGTTTTCCCACCAAAACCGCAAAAAATTGAGTTTTTTTGCCAAAACAACAAAATCGAGTTTTCCCGGCAAAACCGCAAAATCGAGTTTTCCCGCCAAAACCGCAAAATTGAGTTTTCCCGCCAACCCCCGCAAAATCGAGTTTTCCCGCCAACCCCCGCAAAATCGAGTTTTCCCGCCAAACTCGAAAAAGTGAAATTTCCCGCCAAAACCGCAAAATCGAGTTTTTCCGCCAAAACCACAAAATCGAGTTTCCTGTCAAAACCGTAAAATCGAGTTCTTGCGCCAAAACCGTAAATTGAGTTTTTCCTCCAAAACCGCAAAATCAAGTTTTCGTGCCAAAACCGCAAAATCGAGTTTTTGCACAAAAACCGCAAAATCAAGTTTTCGCGCCAAACCGTAAAATCGAGTTTTTTCGCCAAAACCAAAAAAATCAAGTTTTCCCGCCAAAAACGCAAAATCGAGTTTTTTCGCCAAAACTAGTAAATCGAGTTTTTCTGCAAAATCGAGTTTCTCGCAAAATCGAGTTTTTTCGCAAAATCAAGTTTTTCCACAAAATCGAGTTTTCCGCTAAAACCGCAAAGTCGAGTTTTTCCCCTAAATTGAGTTTCCCGCAAAATTGATTTTTTTCGCTAAAACCGCAAAATTGAGTTTTTTGCGCAAAATCGAGTTTTTTTGCCAAAACCGCAAAATCAAGTTTTCCGCTAGAACCGCAAATCGAGTTTTTGGCCAAAATCGCAAAATTAAGTTTTTCCGTAAAATCACAAAATTCAGTTTTTCCGTAAAATATTTAATAAAAAAATCATTTTTATTTGATTTATGTTAATATGTGAGATAATATATATTTTGTAAGAAATTATATTAAATTTAATTAGGCATAAAATGATAAGGGTCTTAAAGGGGTTGAAAAGGATTCAACCCTAATTTACATATGTTGATGGGTTCTAAAAGGGTTAGGGTTCATTTAGGGCTGAGCTTAAATTATACAGGGCTGGGCTGGGTTACCCTATATAACATCCCTAGCTCCATGTATAGTAGTGACTTCCCTCTCAATTGCTTAATCAAAGGCATCCATCATGGAGTTTCCTTTAGTCATAAGTTCTTGATTGGAAATGTATGGATGTGATTTTTTCATATAATAAGAAAAGGCTAGATTTTCAAAAAAGTTTCAATGCTTGTTTCAAAGACGAGAAGAGAAAAAGCCTTACTGGAGTTGACAAAAGAAAAGCCTTACTAGAAGCTAATAAGACAGTCTCTTCCATGTAAAAGAAAAAGAATGTTATAAGAAGAAATATCTGTAAAAAAAAATCATCCTCATCATCATCAATCACCACAAAAGTAATAACAGCAGCACCTCCAACAATTGTATGTATTAACTTGGACATCAATAAAATAAGAGGAAGGCATGACGTATTTCTTTTAAAGAACAGTAGACAAGAGTTTCTTTTTTTTTGGTAATCATGTATTAAGAAGAGTTGAAACTTCAAGCTTCTCATCACAGTAAGTAATTTTCCTAAATCGTAATTAAATCTTAAATGACAAACACTACTTAGTAAGCATTGACGCAAACTATGTGTGCAAAATATTTATACTCTCTTAAAAAGGATTATACAAATCCTACCTGATATTTCAACCTCAAGAAGACAACTCAAGGCAACAAAGGTCGTTTATAATATGTAAAAACGCTGAACTTCAATTTATTACTCTTTTATTATTAAATACACCCTCAAAATACATTCGAACTTAAATATCTAACTGTTGTGAGTAGAGAAGAGAAAAGAAGAATTTGTGTGTCTTATTCAATGAATAATGAACTCTTTATATAGAGATACAATATATGAGTTTAGCTTGGAGAAGAAATACAAGTAAATCTTGGTGAAAAAGACTTTCTATAATCGACATCACAATATATTCTTAACACTTCTCCTTGATGTCTATTATGCGTGTAGATGCTGCCTCGTTAAAAACCTTACCAAGAAAACCCAATAAGAAAAACCATGGTTAAGGGAAAAAGAGTGCAGCGCACAATTACTTCCCCTAATGTGTACATACGTCAAGATCTTTGAGATGACGTAATCCAATAAGATAAACCAACTTCTTGAAGGTAGCAATGGGTAGCGCCTTGGTGAATAAATCAGCAAAATTGTCACTTGAACGAACTTGAACGACACGAACATCATCATTCTTCTGTAGATCATGTGTGAAAAAGAACTTCGGTAGAATGTGCTTTGTCCTGTCTCCTTTGATGTATCCATCTTTGAGTTGTGTGATACATGCATCATTGTCCTCATACATGATTGTTGGAATTTCTTTCCCTGTAGATAGACCACAATCTTCTCGTATATGTTGAATGACAGATCTTAACCATACACACTCTCGACTAGCTTCATGAATGGCTAAAATCTCTTCGTGGTTAGAAGAAGTTGCTGAAATGGTTTGCTTCATCGAACGCCAAGAGATAGCAGTTCCACCACAAGTAAACACATATCATGTTTGTGATCTAGCATTGTGGGGATCGGACATGTACCCAACATCTGCATAACCAATCAAATCTTCTGTGGATGGATTAGGAAAGAATATACTCATGTCTTTCGTACCTTGGAGGTGACGAAGTATATGTTTATCCCATTCCAATGCCTTCGAGTCCGGCATGAACTAACCTCAGGACTAAGAATTCTTTATTCTTCTCTTTAGGGCGGAAGGGATCTTTATTCACATCGAGTGATATTACAACCATAGGACTACTCAAAAGATGGGCTTGATCCATAAAAATTGTTTAGCCACCTTTTCTGTGTAAGTTTCTTGATGGCCTAAGATTCCATTCTTGGGTTGCTCAATTTTTAGTCCCAAACAAAATTTTATTTTTCTTTTTGACATAGACAACAAATTATTGGTCTATTTGGACTTCAAACCAAATATCTTTACATACACTTGTCTAATCATTTGTATTGTACATACGAGTTACCAATACTCTTATTATGAATTTCTTTATAGTCATATGAAATCAGATTCTTCAATCACGAAAAGATTAGTAACTTTGCTCAAATAACATTTTAAATATGGTATTTCAAGACCAACATATATGAGGATCTTTTAAGATAACATCTCATTTTTAGATCTTCAGTTTGAAATCTATATATATTTCTTTCAAAATACCATTTTCATAGCTCTTCACGAGTTTGGATTATATTCAAATCAGCGATTCTATTGATCTATAATCTCTGGATAAATACAAATCATGTATTGATTAACTTTTAATCTTTCATATATCCCATAAACATATTTCAATTGAATAGCTAAAGTTCTCAGGAACATGATTTTGATATCAATAATCTTTCATGGATTTTATCTTTCAGAGATTATCATTTTCTAGTGGGTCATATAATTCAAGTTCTTCCTATATTGTCAGATTAATAAGGAACTTAAAAATAGTTACATCTACCACATGAGACTATGTCTTTTCATAATCAATTGCATATTGATTTTTCTTTGGTGCAGCAACTCATTTTTATCTCATTTTTATCTCATTTGTTTTACACATTTTGGTGTATGGACTACTGGTCCAAATACTTCTCTCTTTCATGAGAATTTGTATCTTTGTCTATTATTTCTTTCTGATTTGGCCAATCATTTCTCTGTGTACACTTTTCAATAGACTTTGTTTCATGATCCTCTTTCTCATTCATCATATCAACTGCTACTTTGCATGCATAAATATCATCGACATCGATTTGCTTATCGGTTCCTTTATATTTCGTACATGACAAAACTTATCGAGATCTCTTCATTGTCTCAGGTACCTGAATTTCTTTCAGTCATGTTTAACATCTCTTCTGGAGATCATTCGAAGACTTTATTTCCTCTTGACCGTTGTTAATTTATGCTCCTTTTCATTTACGAAGATTTTTATCTTTGGAACCAATATATCTACAATGCTCCAGGCGTAACTAGCAGTTTGATATTGTTCTTCTAGAACAACAATTATTCTTGGAGCATTTACAACTGGTATATGTAACTTAATCACTCTATTTATATAAGTCAGTAAATATGTCTGGCAAATGCTTTACTAAGCTCTAATTGAATTATCTTTTGGACTTTTTGACATTCTCTTTAGTCCGAGGAACAATGATAATTCATATCAATTTATTTACTTTTTCAGCTGTTTATTTCTCCCCCTTGTGTTGGAAATACTAATTCACTATTAGCATTTATATCGAACCTTACTTATATTCTTCAGTGATGGCTCTACATTCTTAAGTATCAGTGGAGATTCATATCCAAGATATATTTCCAACCTCATTTGAAAACTCATCTTAATTAAAGCTCCGTGGTGGAGCAACTGAGATGTATATCGCACATCCAACATTCTTAGATGAAATGGTTGGTTTCTGACTCAATACCAATGTGGGGAGAACTAATGATTTCTTATTGACTTGATGCAAACTAGTGTTGCTCAAATCTTTAGCACTTATCCAGTGAATTTTCCATAGTCATCAAGGACTTTAAGAAGTGAATTCACCAATATTATAAAGATGTATGGTAGGTGATCAGTCCACCAACATCTCATGTATTTATTCCAATAACTTCCTTTGGAAGGTGAAAATCGTATTACTCTTTTATCTTGTAAGCAAGCAATATATGTCAAATCATTTCAATGATTCTTCTGGTTCTTCAATGAATAATCCACATAAATCATAAAATATCTTTTTGCATCATTACTGAACCAAAATAGTCTAAATGGTTAATGCCAAGTATTTTGTAAACTTCTGGTTTACTATATATTTATCTCCATTACACTAATCTTTGTGTAGTACAATATTTAAAAGGATGTAAGTACTCTCTAAATTACTTTTAGATCCTTAAGAATAATGTGATTGAAATGGATTTAACATTTCATTTCATTTGTCTCATAATTATTTGTCTCAAAATTTCATGGACTTACTTTAAGAAGGATTTATCAATCTCAGTTTAGTTAGAAAATCTTCTAGATGTTTCACTTATTATAAAATATGAGATTCTCTAACTCTTCCCCTCAAGATGATAACATTACAAGTTTATCAATCTTGAATAAATCTCATTTTTGAATCAATAATATACATTTTTGGGTCATGTATTATTTCTTAGATCTTTCTTACTTTTGAGACTTATGAAGATACATTAATATTTATGTACTCTTCTGGAGTATTTATGTACTCTTCTAGAGTATTAATATACATTCTCTTCTTGAACATTATATAAACTTTATTACCTTATAAGGTACTCACAATAATTATTTTCATCTTTAGATGAATGAATCATATCTTTTCTTGATTACCATCTTTATTTTCTCAACTTCAAGTGAGAATATGAGTTCTAAAAAGAAACTCTTTGATATGAACTTTGACCATAACCATATATATATATCCATATTCACTTCCACAACCACTTTTATTTTCACTTTCTTGACCAATATTATTTGTGTGAATTTTTTTCTCAAAGTGTTACATTTTGTTCAAGAGAATGAATCATTACCACCTAGATGTGAATTTATGATCTTACATCAATAGCTCATTGTTTTTTGAGTCTCAAAGAGACAAGATACAAGTATAAACTTCTTTAATCATGTGTCTGATGGACAACATTACTTGTATGAAAATATAATTTTTAATATCTTTGCATCATTGATATTCTCTTCAAGAATATTTTACTTTTAAACTTAACATCAAACATAGTTGAGCTTTTATTTACAGACTGTAGGTCTTGTAATTTTTTAGATGCAAATACATAATGAGCTTTAGGTAATCACATTCAGGTGATTATACCTTTCTTTGGATTGTTCTCCAAAACTTATGGATCTTTTAAGATCCAACCTAAAACTTAAAATTCTCGTATACACAATGGTAATAAACAATAATAATAAGATATATTTACAAGTTATATATCTCAAATAAACCGACTTCGTTTTCTAAAAAAGTTTTTTTTCTATAGTGCATGCACTCAACTATAAGACTTTTACAATATTGTAAGTACTCATATATGTAAATAATATATTATATGCATTCAACCATAACACTTTATTACTATATTATATGCATTCATATATATTACATGCACTCAGTCCTAAATATTAAACCAACAAGCAATATCTTATCAAATCTAGTAAATAATTATTAACCTATGAATCCAATATGTATATTTTATTTATCGCATAAAATATCAAGTATAAATGCATATAAGATGTTCATTAACAGTGAATGTGATCAATGAATAAATTTCAAATAGTAATTATAAATCAAGGTTGCCAATATGCAATTATGAATAAATGTGAATTAACAACCTACATATATAAATATGTCAAAAAATCAAACTTGTGTATGTGTAAAGTGTTAAAAGTTAAACTTGTCAATAAATGAAGAAGCATCATAGTAACTCTATAAGAAAATAAATAATGTATTATGCAGTAACGTGATGACTTTCAATTATAAAATATAAGCATCACATATGATTAATAAAGAGAACACATACTATTGAGCATTAGCTTAGAGACATCGACAAGTTCTCTTTTCAATCGAATGATTTTCTTTCCTTGAAACAAGGATAGATCAATATTGTCGACTAAAGCTCTTAAGCTCATAATGTGTATGAATCCATTCTTACAAACCATGAATTGATAATAAACATGATTTGAAGAATGATTGAATATATACTAAAATATAACATAATAAAAATCTATACCTATTAGCTCAAGATCGCTAAAGCTTCGTTCTGATAACGTGTTGTGAGTAGAAAAGAGAAAAGAGGAATTTGTGTGTCTTATTCCATGAATAATGAACTCTTTATATAGAGATACAATATAGAAGTTTAGCTTGGAGAAGAAATACAAGTAAATCTTGGTGAACAACACTTTATATAATCGACATCACAATATATTCTTAACACTAACTATGTCAAAGTTTACCATTTTCTTGTATCATCCCACAAAATAATGTACAATAAAATCAATAGGAAACTGAACAATATGCTAACAAACAATGATTTGAAAATTTTGTTCAAACGGATAAAAACATATAGTTTAAATCCCGTAGTGCGGACCGACCCTAGTAATATATGTAGAATTGCTATATATTAAATTATAAATTTGTAATGATTATGCAACGCAAATACTCTTCATAAATTTTAAACCAAACATTTGATAAATATGATAACCAAATAAAATTTAGATTAAACTATATCTGTTTTCGCAGACTTAGGTTATGATTTTTGTTAACTGCTGGTTCTCTTGAAAAAAGTTGATAAAAATCTGATGTAGGAAATAGCCTACGCCTAATGGTGGGCTTAAATATTTGGTTGGGTTATAGTCCTCTTGATTTGTTCGCCAATACTCTCACAACGGAAAGTACTTTTAACGCTAAGGGTTAGTAACCTAATTAGTAGTCAGAAAAGTCAGCTGATTGTCTATTCTTCTCATCTCCAACTAAAGACGATATATTTTCTGCCACCTAATCGCGTTTAAGCAAACCCCATGAAAGCTCCGTACCAATTAAAAATCTACATAGGTTGAGACCCGCATTTTACGCGGGGTGAAACTGGTACAAAATAATATAATCAAAATATATAATCGTTTTGCAAAATAGATATATTGTATAATGAATAGCATAAGATATTACAGGCTGGTCGATGATATATATTTTTCCTAAAATTTGGAAGATTATATTTTGTAACGGTCGATAATATTTTGTTATGCACTACTCTCTTCGTGCATGAGGTGTATATATTAGCCTTAGGTAGGTTATTTGTGCACAAAGAAAATAGGTGATATGATACTGTTAAAATTGTATAAACTATATACATATCTTTGCGTCACTTAATATGATGAAAAGATGTGGTAAACTATAAAATAATACCAAACTCAATCACGTAATATATATTGTTTGATACGATATCTTCAATCAATTTATCTTCACTACCAAATATCTTATATATTTGGAAAATGTATATCGACATGTCTAAAGTCATTAGAATGTATTAATGACTCTATGTAAAATAAATCACATACTTGGGGACGAAATATATAAGAAATATATTTGTTGCTTAATACAAATTAACTGAATTGCCAAATATGTTGTGAATCTCGTGTCCTTTAGAGGTTACTCGACAAGAATCTAAGCTAGAGAGATGGAGAGTAGTCGGCTAGGGTTTATTAATTAGTCTAAGACTTTGTTGTATTGCTTTGTATAGAATGTATTGTATTGTTGTTAAGTGTTATTAATCATAAGCACAAAGGGGTACATATATATATGAGTGTTTGGCCGACTTTCCCACATCACATACTCGATGTGGGACAAGTAAACAAGGCCCAAAAGTCGGTTGGTCTAAGTCCTAAGTGGGCTGGCCCATTCGTGTAACATATGGGCCGATGGTCTAAGTAGATGAACCCACTTATGTGCATTCCCGAAACCATCTGTTTCACAACACTCCCCCTGAAATGCAATAACCGTCTAGGGTTCGCAAATGCGTTTAGTATACTGCCTTGTTAAAACCTCTCTATGGTAAACCCAAAATCCAATGTGGTAAAAAAGGAAGCCATAGACAGGAAAAAGAGTACAGCCGCATTACTCCCCCTGAAGTGATCATCACTGAAGGCTCTTCAATGATCGCATGCCAATCTGGTACATAAGCTTCTTGAGCGTGCAAGTTGGTAATGCCTTGGTGAAGAGGTCGGCCGAATTCTCGCTGGATCGGACCTGGAGTACCTTCACCTCACCTTCTTTCTGTAGATCATGGGTGAAGAAGAAATTAGGTAGAACATGCTTGGTCTTGTCACCTTTGATGTAACCATCTTTGAGCTGGGCTATGCAGGCCGCATTGTCTTCATAGATGATGGTCGGTTCTTCCTTCTCGTCTGTGATCCCGCACGATGATCGTATCTGATGCGTCATAAGTCTCAACCAAACACACTCTCTGCTTGCTTCATGAATGGCCAATATATCCGAATGGTTGGATGATGTTGCCGAGATGGTCTGCTTGACTGATCTCCATGAAATGGCCGTGCCTCCATAGGTGAAAACATAACCTGTTTGAGACTTAGCAGTATGTGAGTCGGATTGAAAACCTGCATCAGCAAAACCAATCAAACTTTCTTTGTTTTGGTTAGAGTAAAACAATCCCACATCCTTGGTTCCTTGTAGATATCTCAAGATGTGTTTGATCCCATTCCAGTGCCTTAGGGTCGGACATGAGCTGAACCTGGACAAAAGACTTACAGCAAAACATATGCCAGGTCTAGTATGAGTAGTCAAATACATTAAGGCACCAATGGCACTAAGGTAAGGATACTCAGGACCGAGGACCTCTTCATTCTCTTCCTTAGGTCTGAACGGGTCAGTTTCAAGACCGAGGGATCTTACAACCATAGGACTGCTTAGTGGATGACATTTATCCATCTTAAACCTTTTAAGAACCTTTTTAGTATAGGTCTTTTGGTGCACAAGGATTCCATCATTAAGATGTTCAATCTGCAGTCCCATGCAAAACTTGGTCTTCCCCAAGTCTTTCATCTCAAATTCTCGTTTGAGGTATGAAACTGCTGAGGCAATTTCATCGGCCGTTCCAAGTATGTTGAGATCATCGACATACACGGCTATGTTCACTTAGCCTCGGCTCGATTTCTTAATGAATATACATGGGCTTACTTGATCATTCTTGTAGCCCTCTTTCAGTAAGTATTCACTTAACCGATTGTACCACATCCGACCTGACTGCTTCAAGCCGTACAAAGCTTTGTTAAATTTAATGCAATGCTGTTCACGAGAACCTTTAGCATGCTTTGGTAATTCTATACCATCTGGTACTTTCATGTATATTTCATTATCCAGTGGACCATATAGATATGTGGTTACTACATCCATTAACCGTAAATCGAGATTTTCTTTTATGGCCAGACCAATCAGGAATCGGAATATCGTTGCATCCACCAATGGAGAATAAGTCTCCTCATAATCGATTCCCGGTCTCTGTGAGAATCCTTGTGCAACTAGTCGGGCTTTATACCTCACGACTTCACCGTTTTCATTTCTTTTCCTCACAAAGACCTATTTGTAGCCCACTGGCTTTACAACATCTGGTATTCAGAAAATAGGACCGAACACCCCTCTCTTCTTAAAAGAGTTTAACTCCACGTTGATTGCTTCTTTCCATTTAAGCCAATCCTTTCTTTGCATACATTCGTATATTGACGTGGGTTCTGGATCCTCATCATCATGAGTGATGATCTCAAGTGCTACTTGGTACGCGAGTATATCGTCCATGTCGACATGTTTTCTGTTCCATTGTTTACCAGACACGGTGTAATTAGTTGAGATCTCTTCATTGTCCGGAGGTTCAGTACCCTGAGCCTTGGCATCCCAAGTCCCATTAGGTACCTCTGCACTCGTACCAATGCTCATGTCTGCGGATTCTGGTTCGTCTGGAATGAGTCCAGACGTTGGTTTCTCCATGTCCCAGAGCCGCGGGACGGATGGTTCGACCACATCGACCAGATCCTTGTGCCCCTCGCCCACGGTCTGTTTTGCACCTTTCTTAGTCACGCGGGGGCCTTATCTTTGGAACCAATTGGTCTTCCACACTTGAGACGTGTCCTAGACTCAGTAGCCACTTGGTTATGTCCTTTCTGGACATCCAGTCTTATTGGTGCATTAACAGCTGGAATGTAAGACTTAGTCATTCTGTTTGGGTCGGTAAAGGAATCAGGCATTTTATTAGCTAGCTCTTGAAGATGTATAATCTTCTGAACCTCAAGATCGCATGCTTGAGTTCGAGGATCCTGCCATATGATGGATGTATTATTCCATGTGATTTTTTCACCAGTCTGCTATTGTCTCCCCCTAATGTCAGATACTCAGATTCCATAAAGTGGCAATCTGCATACCTGGCCTTAAATAAATCACCCGTGGTTGGCTCAAGGTATTTTATGATCGAGGGAGATTCATATCCAACATATATTCCCATCCTCCTTTGAGCTCCCATCTTAGTTCTTTGTGGTGGAGCAATTGGATAATAAACGGCACATCCAAATATCTTTAGATGGGAGATGTCTGGCTCTCGACCCGTTAAGAGCTGGGATGGCGAATATCTATGCTCATGGGACGGTCTGATGCGTATCAACTCCGCAGCGTGTAAGACTGCGTGACCCCAAGCTGTGGTCGGTAAGTTACTTTTCATGAGTAAAGGTCTAGCAATCATTTGGATCCTTTTGATAAAAGATTCGGCTAGACCATTCTGTGTATGGACATGTGCCACGGAGTGTTCAACTGTCACCCCCATGGACATACAGTACTCATAAAAGGCTTGGGAAGTAAATTCACTAGCATTGCCAAGACGTATAGTCTTCAAAGGAAAGTCTGGAAAGTGTGCTCGCAACCTAATGAGTTGGGCAAGTAGTCTAGCTAAGGCCAGATTTCGTGTGGATAATAAACACACATGTGACCATCTTGTGGACGCATCAATGAGTACCATGAAGTACCTAAACGTTCCACTAGGTGGATTGATCGGTCCACAGATGTCACCTTGAATTCTTTGCAGAAAACCGATTGTTTCCTTTGAGACTTTGACTGGTGATGGTCGGACCTGAAGTTTCCCTTGCGCACATGAGGTGCAAGCATGGTTTTTAGGGATAACCCGTCTCCCCCTCAGGTCATGACCGATTGAGTTTGTAATGAGTCTACGCATCATCCCCGTTCCAGGGTGCCCAAGGCGGTCGTGCCACAAGTTGATATTCTGCTTGATTTCTTTGCTTATAGTAGCATTGGCTTCGACCGCACTGATCTTGGCATAGTAAAGACCAGTGGCCATAGCTGGTATCGTTTCCAAGACCTTTTTCCGGTCATGGTCGAGTTCGTATATGTTCAAGAACTCTTTGGTTCCTTCTCAGTTGTCTCAATGTGTAAGCCATTCTTGCGAATGTCTTTGAAGCTTAAAAGGCTTCTCATTGAATTAGGAGAGTATAAGTCTTCATATATTTCTAGATGTGTTCCGTTTGGCAACAAAACATAAGCTGGGCCGTAGCCCTTGATAAGTGACGATACCCCAGCTATTGTGTTGACATTGGCATCTTTCAACGTTAGATCAACGAAGTATGCCCTATCCTTCAGGATAGTGTGGCTTGATCCACTGTCAACCACAAGTGTTTCCATACTTCCTTTCATTCTAGACAATTAAAATATAATCTAAATCATGCATATATTATAAATGAAGAAGTAACAAGGTTTCATAGAATAAAACAACTTTAAAATATCGAGCCTAAACACCAAAACATCACTCGGTTATTACTTCATCATGTCTGAAGTTTCATGATCCATAGGATCGTCTTTGCCTTGATCAGTATCGTGATCTGTAGGATCATATCTATCGTGATCATAGTCACCCTCATCATCCTGATATATCATGTGGCCCTCTGGGTTCTTGCCTTTTAAACTCTCTTGATAGAGACGAACCAGATGCTTAGGGGTACGGCAATTCTTTGCCCAATGGTTATCCATACCGCATCTGTGGCAAGCCGAGGACTTAGGATTCTGAATCCTTGAAGATATCCCAGAACTTTTGCCTTTGCCATGTCCATGAGTGGACTGGTTTGGACGATCATAAGGGGTAGTACGCCCTCTGTTATGGCTACCACGTCCACGTCCTCGCGTTTGACCTCTGCGGTCGCGTTCTCGTCCACGTGAGAAACTGCGATCCTTTCGGTCATAACGGACATGGTTTGCCTCTGTATCATCCTTAGGCTCGGCATTAGGTGCCTCTGTGGTCGGCTTAGTACCTGGGGGTCTAAGCTCACTGTTCTTCAGGAGCAGCTCATTGTTCTGTTCTGCAAGCAACAGACAGTGAATGAGTTCACTATAGGTCTTAAAACCTTTCTGTCTATACTGTTGCTGGAGCAACATGTTGCTTGAGGACATTGTCTGGAATGTCTTTTCAAGGAGCTGCGTATCAGTAACAATCTCGCCACATAGCCTTAGTTATGAGACTATTCAGAACAAGGCTGAGTTGTACTCGTTCACGGACTTGAAGTCCTGAATCCTAAGGTGTATCCACTCATAGGTCGCCGCTGGATGAACCAGGGTCCTTTGATGATCATATCTCATCTTGAATTCTTTCCATAGTTCATATGGATCATTCACCGTGAGGTACTGAGCTCTCAAGCTTTCCTCTATATGATGTCGGATGTGCATCAGGGCTTTTAAGTTTTCTCTGCTACTGGCTTCGTTATCTTCAACGATGCAGTGCTCTAGGCCTTTGGCTCCGAGAGATATCTCAATATCTAATGCCCACTGCAGGTAATTGTCACCTTTGAAACTGAGGGGTGCAAAGTCCAGATTCGTGATGTTTGGCATCTGAAAATGAGTTTCAGATCGTTTAGGACTTATCATACCACATCTCTTGTCCATATACAATCGTATTGAAAATCGTTTGAAAATCGATTGGACAAGCACACGGTCTGGTTGTACGTATCGGTACGCTCCATTGACCCATGTGGTTCGCGGTCTATCCGTTGATACGGATCATCGACCATCCGCGATCTAAACGTACATGGTACGCATCATCGATCGTTACGGATCATAGTCTAGCCGTACCTGAGGGTAGGCATCATCGACCGGAATTGACCTTGGTCTATCCGCATGGTGCGGGTGATCGACCGTTCGTGGTCACGGTATGACCGCGGTTCGTGGTTCATACGGATCACTGCGGGTTCGTACCGAGTGGTACGTGATCGGTCGTATCGCATGGTACGTACCGTCTGTCATCCGCGTTCGTGGTCCGTTCGTACCGCATGGTATGTACCATCCGCGGTTCATGCCTTAGTTTGCGGGTCATGGTTCGTTTGGGTTACCGCGGGTTCGTACCTTATGGTACGTGACTGGCCGTGCCTGTCTTTCATCCGCGTTCGTACCCGTCCGTACTGTACGGTACGCCCCACTGACCATTCGCGGTTCATGGTCTAGCATCCTCGACCATGGGTCTAGCATCATTGACCAGTATGTCTAACATCATCGACCAATAGGTCTCGTATCATCGACCAAAGTATAAAAACAAACTTTCTTTAACTAATCTAGGGGTTTTAGGTTTAGACCTAGAAATTTTATAAATTTGGAAAGTTTCCATTTTTAGAAAGTTTCCTTTTCTGGAATATTTCCTTTTCAGGAATGTTTCCTTTTTAGGAAAGTTTGAGTTTTAGGTAAGTTTAGGTATTTTGGGTAAGTTTCCATTTTAGGAAAGTTTCCATTTCTGGGAAGTTTCCATTTTGGGAAAGTTTCTAATTTGGTAAGTTCGGGTAAGTTTAGGTAAGTTTCTATTTTAGGAAAGTTTCATTTTCTGATTAGGTTTCCCTTTTATAATTAGGTTTTCTTTTTGAGAATAGGTTTCCTAATTTGAAATGGTTTAGGTTTTCCTTTTTGGATTAGGGTTTTCTATTTAGGTTAGGTTTTCCTTTTTAGAATTGATCTAGGTTTTACTTTTCTATTAGGGTTTTAGGTGTTTTCGATTTTCAGCCGTCAAGCAATGAATCTAGCAACCTAATGATTTTTATCTATGGCGAGAAAACAAAAACCAAACCGAAGCAATTCTAGCAACAATCCTAACCACAAATCGATTAACCTCAACATGAATTAGATGACATACCTTATTCCTTGATCGATTTTATCCTTGGGTTTCCTCTTGGGAACCTTAATCAATCAATCAAAGTAAGATACATGAAGTTAGTTCTTAGGTCTATATGAGTAACAATCGAATAGACTTAAGAGAGAGAGAGGTTCGCCGATTTGGTTCCGGGTGGTGTATTGTTGAGCCGGTTGGTTTGTGCTTCGAACTAGGACTCGAGGTGGTTGGTTTCAGAGCAGGATCGTGCTGATAACGTGTTGTGAATCTCGTGTCTTTTAGAGGTTACTCGACAAGAATCTAAGCTAGAGAGATGGAGAGTAGTCGGCTAGGGTTTAGTCTAAGACTTTGTTGTATAGAATGTATTGTATTGTTGTTAAGTGTTATTAATCATAAGCACAAAGGGGTACATATATATATGAGTGTTTGGCCGACTTTCCCACATCACATACTCGATGTGGGACAAGTAAACAAGGCCCAAAAGTTGGTTGGTCTAAGTCCTAAGTGGGCTGGCCCATTCGTGTAACATATGGGCCGATGGTCTAAGTAGATGAACCCACTTATGTGCATTCTCGAAACCGTCTGTTTCACAACAAAATACAGATTTTCAGTGGAATTGTATATCACGATTATTGTTTAGTTACTTCCCCTTCCCATAAACTTTCTTACGAAACTAATTTGTAATTTGTGTTGATACCAAAAAACCGGCCAAACCTTACATGAAACTTGGCCGGGTTTAACAACGGTTAAATAATACAATTACAAACATATGGTACCAAGTTGCACAACCTATAGATTACAATTCATACTACTTGATATACTAATTTGATTATCTTTAAAAAGATCACACCAAAAACTGTTTTCAAATTCAGTAACCAGGTTAAACAATTAAAAACAACGATGAACAATGGATACTAATGCATGTGCTTACTTGTACACGGCAATGAAACTTATACAGAACTATTCATAATTTTTAAAAAAGTTTTCCAAGTGAAGCAGCTTAGAAGGAATAAATAAACATCTTCTTTATGAAACATATAAGTTTCTATATCACAGAGTTCATACACTCTTGATAGGAACACTGTAAATAAAAGAAATGCAATATAATTATATGCACGATAGCTTTCTCCTTACCAAAAGGATCAAGTCAACTATAATATAATATTTTTCTGTATTGTATAGATATGGACTGTTTTTTAGTTTAGATAAATAAATTTCTCTAGAGAATATAAGAGCAGTAAAAAGATGTAAGGTGATGAGTGATGACTGATGACACTTCATCAAGTTTAAAATGTAATTAATAAAAAATTGAAAGTTATATCTGTTTAAAAGATCCTTAAACAATATATAGAGGATTAACTATCTTAAATTCATGAAAGCTTCATTAGTCCAGCGATTTTACTAAGAGTTTATTAATACTTTTACACCAAAAGGTTTAGAGTTCAAACCCTAAAAAATGTAAATTATGCAAATTATGGAGATTTTCGGCATGGTGCACGGCGTACCATCAGACATGGATCTTATAGGACGGTTCGGAGTGGTGCAGCCAAATGTATATTCTCATCAGGTTGTAGAATTGTTGACTGTAAAATTGTCTATGTAATATTTCTCATTGTTATTATAGCATAATTAATCAGACGTTAAAGAACTAACTAAATTCTTAATCACATCTCAATCTCTTTTTTTATTGGACAAACACGACGCATATTTATTTCTGACGACCATTTATTCATCTTAAGTGGATGCTATCTATATATTTTAGAACTATAAGGTTTCCTGTGCCATTAGCTAGACGAACATATTTTATGTCGATTATACAAAAAAACTAATAATTTGAAAACATGATTAGATGTTATTAAATAGAGGTAAAGTAAAAGTCAAAATTTTAATTAGTTATAACAGAATTGTAATTATTTAACTTTATTTTATTTTTATTTTTATTTTTTATTTTTTATTTTAAAGTTTATGGGAAAATATCTTTATATTTATATTAATCATCAATTAACTTTTTTTACTAATGATAATACACATAAGGTATTTTTATATTTTAAGAATCTTACCAAAAATGATATAGACAAAAATGTAAACTTCATAAATGACATTTTACAAGGTGAAAGCCATGTCATATTTTACTAATCCATGTCATCATTTTTCTTTCAAAATAAATGTGATAATGACACATAACAAATCACTTTTTAAATAATGTCCAGGGGATTGCATTTTCGGAAAATCTTATTGCAATTTTAATCATAACTTATAAGTATTCAATTCCGACATTTCTTAAATAATTAGAAAATTTATATATGGCAGATTACAAAATTAATTTATTTTAATGTAGATCCCTCACCTACGTACATAGATAATATCTATGTTGCACGGAATCTTTGTCGGACGTCCGCTTCCCGCATCGGAACCGGAATCGGAATCTTGCGGAAGCTTACAAAATCTCGCTTCCAAAACTTTCCTAAAATATATTATCTAAAAACACATTAGAAGCTTACGATTATTTTTTGGAATTACTCTTCCGTTTAAAAAACACAATGTCATAAATAAATAAAAATAGTAAATCATGTTTTATATTTTTATAGAAAATCTAAAATTTATAAGCATTAACATATAGATAGAGAGAATAGATATATGAAATATTAAAACTAATATTATAAATTATTTATGTACAAGATTTTTGTTTATTAGAAATATAGCATATATATTGAAATATATTGCATCAGTTATTTATAAAATATTATAAATAATTAATTGGATAATAATTTTTACAACTTAGTTTATTAATATATTCAAAATTATAATATGAAATCATTTTAAATTAGTATAAATAAATAAAATCTTCATTTAATTTGAATCATATAATTTTGATAAATTGCTAAGAATATCATAAGTTAAGTATCACTTTACAAAAATACACATTATTAAAAATATATTAACATTTGGGTTTACACTTTAGTGATTACTGTTTAGGGTTTAGTGTTAAAGGGGTGAGGTTGAGTTTCTATTTTTTAAAAATATTTAGAAAAATTAAGCTATTTTGAAAATAGTCATTCATTAAAAGTAAATTTAAAAAGTGGTATCAAATCTATGATAAAATGAAATTTTCACTATATTTTTATAATTTTCATATTTTAATATATATATATATATATATATATATATATATATATATATATATATATATATATATATATATATATATATGTTTTCAACAAGTCTCTGCTTCTTAATTTTTCAAAAATTCTCATTTTTATGTTTATATACGCTTCTATTGCCACGTACCCGCTTTTGGATTCCATGTGACGTAGGATAATATTCCTGATACTATCAAATGGATTCTTAATTTAACGTATTGAGAAGAATCTTTCGTAGTCTTATGTCACTTATTTTAATATTTATGATATGTCATTAAGCCGTACAAGTTATAAAATCTAAGTGATATGATTCTCTGATGCTCTCTTGCTTGTGCTAACAAGACACGTATTTTTCTGCTACTCAACCAACTGGATAAGTTGTATACGTTTAGAAATTGCATGTTGTGTGAAAAAACATCTTTACTTTCTGAGCTTAGAACAAAATCATTGGATGAATATCATTTTCTTAAAATTCAAGTTAAACAATATTAGTTTGCTGTGTTAATTTGTTTCTGCGTTTATCAAAGTTTAACATTATTTATTTTCATTTTCTATACAAATTATCTAATAAATTTTGTGATAATAAAATTATATACAGTGCTACTTCTCGGAAACTCCTATATGTTGTTGTAAGCTGATTTGTCAATTGTCCATGTATAATGTCTAACATGTAAGTTTTCTCTATTGAACAATGATGTAGTTAGTATGCAACAACAACAAAAAATCTACTCTTAATTTGTAGTATTTAATGAATCCGATCAAATATATTATTTATTTATTAAAATTATTTTGTCAACATAATTAATTCAGTTTAAGATCCGAAGGCAATATAAATGGAGATGGAATACACAAAACGAGGCCCATAAAAATACAATAGCCCAAAGAAAACATCGACTTAGCTTATCTCATAAAAAACGTGTGAAGCCCCGCGTCTTTGAATTAACACGTTTTTGAAGCCACATGTTCTTTATGCAGAAGAGTATCCACCGCTTCACTGACTTCACTTCCAGATGCCTCTCTGCCATGAGCTTCGTCGGAATCGTTGCCTTCAATCTTTCTTATGAAAACATAGAACCTTGTCTAAAAGCTTCAAGCTCCCATTAATCCACTTAACTTCCTCCTCATTACCGCCGTTGAATCTTCAAGATTTATATCCAGATCGTGAGAGATGAAACCACCAAAACTTCAATAGATTTGCACCATGCAATTTTTGAAACACTTTTCCTTTATGAAAAGCTTGAAATCTACTGAATCTGAGCATAACCTTCAAAGTGAAATTGACAAAACTCAATCTTCAATCCATCAAAGACACTTTGCTAATATAATCCAAAGCAAAGATTGACTCTTCTTTGAGTTGGAATATTGAGGATAACCGACGATGAAGAGAAACCCAGATTCAATCGGGATGTCCAATCTCTTAGATAACATATAAGAACTAAGGAGAAGAGAAACTAGAGCTAAGACTTTATTTAATTCAAACCAAAAATCGTATGAAGATAACATAAAGAATAGATACATTTGGAGTTGAAATCACAGGAGGAGATTCACCAAGCGAAAGAAAATTTTTGATCAAAAATTTAAAATATACAAATAAAAAAAAACATACAAATTTTCCATAATCTCCTCCTTTGAAGGATTTAGGTAGGCCAGAAAAAAAAACGTAACTGAAGAAAACAAAATTATTGTAAATTATCCGAACTACCCGAAAGTATCTGAAAGTATCAAGATACTTTTATCTTAGATATCCAAAATAATTTGAAATATCCATGATTTTTATCCTAGTTATCTTAATTATTCAATATTTTATCCAAATATCTGATACTTAATCCGAACTACCCAAACTTACAAAATGGGAACTAAATGAGAACCAAATTTTTCTTGGGTATTTTTTGGTTCTTAGTTTTACTATTCGAACCAAACCCGAAACTACCCAAACCAAACCGAACCAAAAATAAGCCAAGTAGTAAATGGATCCCCTAGTCCCCTACCAAAACTACCCAAACCGATATCCGATACCCAGGCCTAGATTAAGAATGGTAAGAGGGAGAGGAAAAATTATCTCTCTCTAGATAAAAGAGAGAAGACCTTCTTTTAGACTTTTTAATTTGGTTTACTCATTATCAAAAATTTTTAACCAGTAATATATATTGAAGACGTATATTATGTATTAGTTCGCAAAGTATTATAGAAAGTAATATATGTGTATGTCATGAAGATAGTATATGTTGGAGCTTGTGTATTTGTGATGTTTATGGGCTTGTTAAGCTTAGAAATGCGATAAAATATATTTATTGGGAAGTTTGCATTAGTGTAAATGATATCGTTTGAAGAGGAAAAAATGAGTTATACCTTGAAATAAAAGGAAAATTGCCTATAAAATAGCTTGGGGTGCAAGTTCTTGCTTGTTATGAATGCAAGACGTCCATCATGAATAGTTAAAGCTCTCAGAAAATAAGGAAAGAGGGGTATTGTGTTTGTGTTTATGTGATCAAGCATTTGGATTTAGTGATGTTTTTTGGTGGTGAAGTACTTTTCTGACATACTTCGAGTTTAGGAAGATTAAAGTAGACTCTAAGGAGAATTTTAGCTTGGGAATGGGATTATCCTAAACGGTTCTTGTAATAGAAAGGGTGGTATTTCATGAGGGTTGTGCCTGATTTATGCGTTAGAAAATATGTTGTGTTTGCTTTCTTGTTTTAGTGAATACGAAAAAAAATGTTTATGTTTTATTTTCACTTTATTCTGACCTCATATGCACTTACAATTGGTAGCAGAACGAGTCACATAAGTTATTGATTCTTCCATTTATGAATATTGGAAGGTTCATATGCAAGTCTTTATCAGTGGTCTTAATGTAAATTGTTGAAGTTCTATTGAAGCTGGGTGGAGTGCTCTTGTGAAGATGGATGATAATAAAGTTGAAGTTCTTAAACTGAGAGATCAGTGGATTGCTGCAGAGAAGAAGGCTTCAAGTTGTAACTTTAAAACCAAGACTGTGATTTATAATGCTATTGACGAAATTAATTCAAGTTGATTTTTCAATGTGATTCAGCTCAGAAGGCATGGAAGACATTGGAGAATATATTGGAAGGTACTACAAGTGTCAAGCAAACTATGCTGGATATGTTAGCGTTTAAATTTGAGAATCTAATGAGAGATGAAGAGAGCTATGGCTCAGTTTAGTGCTAAGTTGTGTGACATTTGAAATTAATTTTTTTGCACTTGAAAAATAGTACAAGGATAAGAAGTTGTTGAAGAAGCTCAAGAGATCGTTGCCATCAAGTTTGAGTCAAAACTATCTGCTGTTGAAGAAGCTCGTAATCTTGATGAGATGGACTTAATGAGTTTTTATATTCTTAAGTGTTTGAGTTAAACAAGTTATATAGAGAAAATGATAGGAAGAAATAAGATTCGTATGGAATTGCTCTAAATTAAGGGTTCGGCTTCTGAAGTTTCTACGGCGATGCTGTCAAATTGTTTTACCTAAGTATATGAAGCTACAACGAGGCAATAAGGAGAATGGAAGAAGAGATGATTCAGGAAGGTCATCATCAAAAATACAATGTTATGAGTGCAAAGAGTTTTGTTCAATGAACGGCATGTCATCATTGTTAGTATGAAATGTCATCATTTTCTTTTCAAAATTAATGTGGTGATGATACACATGTCAATGAGCAGATCTAAATGGAATCCAGAGGTTCTAAGGTTGGAGATGTCTTCGCTAAACCTCGTGGTAGGGCAACAATACGAGAGTAAAGACGATTTGGAGAGATGACTGAAGCTTCTTATGGTGAGGGGTCGATTTGATTTCGATGTAGACTTATCCAATTTGAAGACACTCATTGTTAAGTGTTGGATTGATGGATGTCTATGGAGATTTCGTGCTTCTACACAAGAGAAATATCCAAAATTTTATGTTTGTATTTATGATTCAAAGCATACATGTTTTGTAACAGAGCGTTTTAATCGATATTGATAAGCAACATCATATAATTTTAGGACTTTCTCGGCGATGTTTCAGTTCGACCTAGGATTGTTGGAATATCTACCAATAAGCAGTTTGGTGTAAAGGTAATTATTGTGTTGCGATTGACTTATAGGTATATTACAGCTGATTTTACTAGTATGTTGCTGCTGACTTATAGTTATATTACAGCTGATTTACTAGTACGTTGTGGCTGACTTGATGTGGCTGATTATAGTTATATTACAACTGAGTTCTAGTACACTTCATCTGACTTAATACTACGATGCGTCTTGCTTTATTTGTATTGTTTTCCATTGACATATAGATTATATAAAATCACATAGGACTTGAAAAATTGAAGACTTGTCTTCTTACCTATACATGATAAGAAAGGAAAATCTAAGTACAATTATGGCGTCTTCAAATCTATGAGTTTGAAAGATTATGTATGTGTTCCTTGTGTTTGGTGTGAGCATAAGTGGGTTTCCTTCCATGCGCAAAGTTTTCATTGTAGACGGTACGTTCTTAAAGGTAAATACAAAGGGACGCTTCTCACAACAGTAGCTCAGGATGGTAACTTTCAGATTTTTCTAATAGCCTTCGGTGTGGTTGAAACTGAAAATGAAGATTCGTGGCACTGCTTTTTACGAAACTAAAAGTTTTGATTCATGACGATGATGGTTTCATATAGGCATAACTTGATAGGGAAATCAATTGGGAGTATGTATTTGTTGGCTTCTCATGGAATTTTGCTTACCATTTATATAAGAATATTTTGGACAGTACAAAGGAAAAAATGTATTTCGTCTGGTGAAGAAAGCGGCAAGATTTTTTAGGATGGCTGACTTTACTACGATGTTCGAGGAGATTGATGAGATTAATCCTAAACTTTGTGGCTACCTCCAAAGAGATGATGTCTGACAGTGTGCATGTGTTCATTTCCTAGGCAAAAGGTACAATTTGATGACTACGAAAATAGTGGAATCAATGAACAAAGCATTGTCAAATTCTAGAAAACATTGTTAGACTATTATAATCGATACAAATTATGATGACTAGATGTTTTCTGAACGGAGAGAGGATGCTAGATCACAGCTAACCACGCTTTCGCGTGTTGTCGAGAAACTAGTACATGTATGCCAATCGTAACATTTCATAAGTCGGCCTTTATGGTTCTATAAGGCAGCCTTTATGGTTGCATATGTCACCCTTTATGGTTTTATAACTCAGCCAACACTTATATAAGCCATAATTAACATTCTTTATTATATATTTATAACATGGCCGTGTTATTGCCGCCAGAATGTTTGACGGCATAAAATATTAATGCTTATCACACTGAAGTTACATATGGATCTTCTTTGCATATTAGGAACTTGGAAGCAAAAAATGCACATGACGGCATTACGATGCGCATGCAATCGCAGCAGCCAAGTAAAATAATGTTTGTCTTAAATTCATGTGCATTCCTTACTATTATAGCGGTTATTTGGTAAACGCATACACTGAGTCGATCATGCCGGTGGATACATGGCTCCAAGTTCAAGATAACATGGCTAACCAACCGTGCTTGCCCCCACTTGTTCGTCAACAACCAGGAAGGCCTAAGAAAAATAGGATGAAATCTGCTTTGTAAGTTCCCCTTGAGAACAAACGTCCTAGGAAACAACACACATGTTCTTGTTGTAAATAGGTTGGGGATAATGCAAAAACATGTCTGATGTAAAAGTGTTGTATGGTTTGCGTTTTGGATATGGCAAACATGAATGGATTTTAGTGTTTTTTTTAATTTACTAATGTATGAATTTTGGTTACGGCTGAGTTATGGTTAATGACAGCTGATTTATGGTAATAATACGGTTGAGTTATGAATTTTTTTTACAATTTGGCTGAGTTATGGTTAAAAATGGTTGAGTTATGATAACAATACATGTCTATGTAAAGAAGTAGTAGCAAAATATGGCCACACCAAACCCACAAAACAACCATATTCCTCAAGCAACGCACCTCACTGATGAATTTGTTTCTTCCTCTTTCGGATTCATTATTCAATCCTTCAAACTCTTTTTCCAACCGAGCAACATTAACTCTAAGCTCCGACATGTCTTTTTTCATGTCACTTATTACCGACTTCATATCTTCAACCTATTCTACCAAACACTTATCCTTCCATTTGAATAAATGAGTTTGTTTTTCACCAATACAACCAAAACAAACTAGCACCTACTTATTGATTTCAGAACATGTCAAATAAGAATTAAAGCTAACCTTATTGTATCCTTTTGAACAGAAATAGAAAAATCTTCCTAGATTTTTAGCTGTTCCGGATGAAAACATATCAGAGGGTTCACTACACCAACACTGTCGGCATTTTTTTCTCCACATCCCCATGATGAGATCAAGAAAAATCTAGTTATCAGAGGGTTCTTCCTGGATCTTATTGATTTCAAAAACATGCCAAACTCACTAAACATATCGATGAGATCAAGCAAAACTCTAGTTATTATCAACTCAGGCTTCTCGCCCCCCCACATGCCCATATCCTCTTGAACGTTTGCATTTGATTTCAAAATAGTGTTCTTGCCACCAGATTAAAATGTGTTCAAACTGTCAAATTATGCCTCGGATCCCACCTGTATTTCGTTATAAAAAAAACCCAAAAATTATTATTGTTGTTGTTAAATCTAATACAAATACATAATCGATGCTTACAACGAGTATAAGAAACCAATATTCCTTAAAATGATCATGAATGAAGCGGTAAGGCCACTCATGAACCCAGCCTTCTCGAAAAATCTAGGGGACCGTCTGCGAGAGATCGTATAAAAATATAAACCACATAACAGTTGTTCTGTCAACCAAGGCACATGCACAAGGTTTTAGAATGGAGAGGTTATCCCGATCTGCAAAGCTTAGTATGGCATTGACATTGTTCTGTAACTTGTATGTACAAGCAGGGACAATGGAGATGACGTAAGGAATATGGTACATGGAGATTAGGTTTTCTAGAGAGTATGTGATGGGAGAGATTAGGTTTTCTAGAGAGTATGTGATGGGAGATAAAAGGTTTAAGAGAAGGGAAATATATAAAGAGATATAGAACGACAAAAGTCGCACGATAACTTGAATGATATTCGCATGCTCGATTTACCGCCAAAACAAGAAAAGTCGCGATTTAAATTACACTTTATGGCTGACTTTATAAGAACTTTACGACTGAATTATACCATTCAGATATTATTTAAGATTATGATCTAGGGTTTATGGTTTATATACCACGTTTTTTAGTGTGTCCACTTGGAAATAAAGAAAGTACACGCATTTAGTTGAAAGTACATTGTATATGGTTTATTCTATATGATTTAGGGTTTAGCGTTGAAGGTTGTAAGAGAACATATATCTCAAGATCAAGTTATTTAGTGTCTCAACTTGGAGGTACAAGAAATTACACACTTCCAGCTGATCTACATTCACTTCATATTGAAAAAATGAGCTTCAATATATTTCTTAAAGTACTTCAATTACATAAATGTATTAACATGACACATTTTTTATTTTAGGGTATGTTTTCTGCATGGCTAAGTTATACAAATTATGCATCTAAGTTATATAAACAATGCGGCTGATTTATAGAAACGATAGGGAGTTATGTAAATATTTTTACAATTTTAAGGTATGTTTGAGGTATGGTTGAGTTATATAAACGACACTGTTGAGTTATAAAGATGATACAGCTGAGTTATATAAACAATTTCCGATTTAGGGTATATTTGAGGCATGGCTGTGTTATATAAATGACACGGCTAAGTTATAAAATGACACGGCTGAGTTATATAAACATAGCATAAGTCAAATACAAAATAAATGGTTCATAGATGGTAAATAAGTTACACATATTAGTTCCTTCATCTAAGATCTTTGCTTTCATATTGACCCGTAAGCCATGAAATTTGCATCACATATCCCATCGAAAGTTACACCAAGCGCTAGACACTCTACAAACTTCAATGCATACACCCCCACAATCGCCAACTTGGGTATTTCGTTGGACGTACTTATAACACCCCGACCGCCCACGGCTAAAGGGCCACCCACGCCCGCTCTCTTGGCCCGTGGGTCCCATCCCGTTCCAACGGTCGGTGCGTTAATTTTCCAAAGGCTCGAAATCATTGTATATTGTCCCTGCAATCACCACATGACCTTTCCCCGTGCTTTGGCATCACTCACACGGTATCGCAAATCACTTCCTGATAGGTCACCCATCCTTTCACTACTCCAGCATAAGCACGCTTAACCCTGGAGTTCTAAACGGATGTGTGATGGAAAAGGTAAGTCAACTTTGGTGACATAGTGATGCACCCCAGTACATGGAACCAGCACCGGAGGCGGTTCAGGAAGATCAGAATACCTCAACTGAGGTTCACCCATCCGACCGGACCAGACGGACTGACCGAGCCGTGTACAGAATCGACCCGCGTTCACCCGAAATGATCTAAGGATGGAACCACGACCTAATGACCGGATTGATCGACCTTCAGCCATCCTTTCCCGACCCATTCGACAATCTAAGACCAACAGTCGAGCCAAAACTCAAGATCACCGAGAGGAACTTGACTTAGGTCACAGCACTTCACTTCTGGCCCGTTTGGTTCGTACCACATGCCCCGATGGTCATGAACATCACTTTTCCGACCAGATTGAAGATTCCTTGATGATCGATGATTCTAATCTCTCTAAGGCAAGGATACTTAAACTCTCTGAAGATTTGGGTCGACTAAAGTGGAGTTCCGTTCATGAAAGTTCATTGATCACCCACACGGACAACCCACAGTGTGTCCTGCTCCTAACCGCAAAGGACACGATCATCACAACAAGGTTCGATGAACCTGGACAAAAGTAGGCGAAGGGACATCTGTTGACCAGAGTAGGTTCGGACGAACCTGGACGGTAGACAAAGGGTCATATCGACCAAGACCAAGAACCGAAGAGTTATTTTGACTAGTCTTAGTCTTTGTTGTAGTTTCCTAGGTGTGATTTTCCGCAAAACTACTTAGTCTATTCACATGCTTGCTACTATAAATATGTATCTCCTTTCCAGCAATAAGATCATTCGATTTTCTTCTTTCATTTTGAGTTTATCTCTCTTAGTTCTTTGTTTAGAACTTTTCGTTTCTTGGTGAGGTTATCGCCTAGCAAACAAACCATTCGATTGTTGGACTTGTGCGTCACATCAAGCAACATCGAATCTCTGGTAGTATCAAGAGTGATTCCGCCCCTCTTGTGTCACCCCTCGATCCACCATTTCTCCATTGCGAGATCATATCCGTTTCAGAACCGTTTGAGTGATCCTGTCCAATCCTAGGACGTATCAAGTGGTATCAGAGCCACTCAATCGGTATCATCTATCCATTCTTCTCATCTTCCATTTAAATTTCTTCAAACACTTCTTCTTCTTTCTATCTTGAATCTGGGCCCCTCATTACCATCCACTATATAAAAAAAAGAGAAAGAAAAGAAAAGATCAAAAAAAAAAGTTCAAAGTTATCAAAAGATCGATTTGTGGTTTGGTGGTGGAAGAGAAAGCCTGCTGGCCGAGGAGAAATCCGGCCTTTGAGGAGGTTAAAGCAGATTCCCAAATCAAAATTTTCTTATCTTCCTATCTCATTCTTTGTTTGTTTGCTCGGGAAACCCATTGGAAACTTGGATTGTCTTTCTTAGAACTTTGAGAAGAAACTCTTGAGTGTCCATATAAGAACCGAGTGAAACACTTGAGTGGGAGAGATCAAACACCTGAGTTTGTGAGGAATATATTTATCTGTGCTAATCTTTGTTGTTTAGCAATTTCAGGAACCATGGAGAGTGAAGATGAAAGGAACCGACCCGGAAATTCTATGGCCGGCTTGTCAAACTTGCAAATGAGAGCTTTAAACGATACTTTTACTAACCTTTTGAACACAGGTTTAGAGCAGATTCATCAACGTCTTGATGAGATGCAGGTTCGTCAACCAACTCAGTCCAGAACCGGAACAAGAAGAGATCACCCTAGACGGACCATCCGATCTGATGATGATGGCGAGGAGGAATTCCTAGATGATCGATCCATCAACCGACCTAGGCGAGGTCCACGACACCAAAACCATGAACGAGGTGATGTTAATCCTTTTGCTAGGAGAAATGAACAAGTTGATGATGGTTTAGGTGGTTTGAAACTTAAGATTCCAACCTTTGAAGGCAAAAACGATCCAGATGCATTTTTAGAATGGGAAAGAAAAACTGAACTCGTTTTTGATTGTCAAAATTTTTCAGAACTTAAAAAGGTTAGGTTGGCTGCAACTGAATTTACTGGTTATGCTATTAACTGGTATGATCAAGTGTTGACTCACAGGAGGAGAACAGGTGGAAGACCTATTGCCTCATGGGATGAGCTCACTGCCTTGATGAGGAAACGATTTGTTCCGGAACACTACCATCGTGACCTCCACCAAAGGCTTAGACGTTTGCTCCAAGGAACCAAATCAGTTGAGGATTACTTCCAGGAAATGGAAACACTGATGATTAAGGCTGATGTGGATGAGACTTTGGATGCCACTATGGCGAGATTTCTTGCCGGACTCAACCGTGACATCCAAGACCGAATGGAGCTTCAAGAGTACGAATGTCTGGAACAGATGTTACACAAAGCTATCTTGATTGAGCAGCAAGTTAAGAGGAGGAGTCTTTCCAAACCATCCTATGCCCCAAAACCTACCTTTGCTTCCAAACCAAGCTACCAAGACAAAGGTAAGTCTCCGGCCACAACAAATACAGCTTTTAAGACTAATGTCCCTGCTCGTGTTGATAGAGAAAAGACTGATGGACCTCCCAAACGGACAAGAGATATTCAATGCTTTAGGTGTCACGGACTTGGGCATTATGCCAACCGTTGTCCAAACCAAAAGGTGATGATTATCTTGGAAAATGGAGAAGTCGAGTCCGAGGACGACAAGGAGGATAAGGAAGATCTCGGTCCAGTCTATGATGAGGACGAAGAACCATTTGATTACCCACATCAAGGACCACTTCTGGTTGCTAGGAGACCCTTGGACGATTCAACCGGTCCAATCTTTGATGAGTACGAGCCCACAGACGATGGTCTCGGACCAGTCTATGATAACCATCTTGGCCCGATCTTTGACGACTACCTGGACGACGATTCTGTTCCGACCTTTGATGAGAAATCCGACCACCTCGACTATCCAGCTCACGGTCCATTACTTGTCACTAGGAGAACCTTGAGTGTACAACCCAAAACCAACGAACGAGAACAAAGGGAGAATCTTTTTCACTCTAGATGTTTGATTTCAGATAGAGTTTGTTCTTTGATTATTGATGGTGGAAGTTGCACTAATGTTGCTAGTGATACTCTTGTTAGGAAACTTGGACTTGCGACCAGGCCTCTTTCTCGACCTTTCAGATTGGAATGGCTCAACGAGGCTGGTGAGCAATATGTGAAGGAACAAGTCACGGTCCCTCTTACCATCGGACGATATAAGGACGAGGTCCTTTGCAATGTCCTTCCCATGGACGCTTGTCACATTCTTTTGGGTCGACCATGGCAGTTCGACAAGAAGGCGGTACATGATGGATACACAAACCGGCATTCCTTTGATCATAACGGGAAAAGGATCACACTGGTGCCCTTGACTCCTTTGGAGGTTCACCAAGATCAGATCCAACTCAAGAAGGGTCGAGACAAGGAACTCAAAACGGATGAACCAGAGACATCTCGTAAGAATTCCAATTTCTTTATCAAAGAAAGTCAGGTCAGAAAGTCTCTTTACTCTCAACAGCCATTTCTTTTGTTTGTTTACAAGGAATCTCTAATGGCTTCTTCTTCTAACCTTGCACCGGAAGTTCCGAGTGATTTGATAGATGTCTTGCAGGATTACTCAGATGTTTTTCCAGAAGAGAACCCAAAAGGTTTGCCACCAGTAAGGGGTATAGAACATCAGATCGACTTCATCCCGGGTGCACAACTGCCAAACCGTCCAGCGTATCGGACCAACCCGGTGGAAACAAAGGAACTTCAAAAACAGATTGGAGAGCTACTTGAGAAAGGCTACATCAGAGAAAGCCTTAGTCCATGTGCCGTACCTGTCCTCCTTGTGCCCAAAAAGGATGGAACTTGGCGGATGTGTGTGGACTGCCGCGCCATCAACAACATTACGGTAAAGTATAGGCATCCAATCCCTAGGCTTGATGACATGCTAGATGAATTGCATGGTTCCTCTGTCTTCTCTAAGATAGACTTGAAAAGTGGCTATCACCAAATTCGCATGAAAGAAGGTGATGAATGGAAAACTGCATTCAAAACAAAACTAGGATTGTATGAATGGCTTGTCATGCCCTTTGGTCTCACTAATGCACCTAGTACATTCATGCGTTTGATGAATCATATCTTGCGATCATTCATTGGTCATTTTGTTGTTGTCTACTTTGATGACATACTTATCTACAGCAAGAGTCTTGATGATCATAAGGTGCATCTGAAATCCGTTTTAGAAATCCTTAGGAAAGAACACTTGTTTGCTAATCTTGCCAAATGCTCTTTTGGGACAGATCACGTGGTCTTCTTAGGTTTTGTTGTAGGTGCAGATGGACTCAGAGTGGACGAAGAGAAAATCAAAGCCATCCGAGAATGGCCTAGTCCAACCACTGTGGGTGAAGTAAGAAGTTTTCACGGACTTGCTGGGTTCTACCGACGGTTTGTCCCAAACTTCAGCACTATCGCAGCTCCACTCACCGAGGTGATCAAAAAGAATGTTGGGTTCAAGTGGGAACAAGCCCAAGAAGAAGCATTTCAAACCCTCAAAGGGAAGTTAACTCAAGCTCCCTTACTTATTCTTCCGGATTTTTCTAAAACCTTTGAGATCGAATGTGATGCTTCGGGTGTTGGCATTGGTGCTGTTTTGATGCAGGACAGGAAACCCGTTGCCTATTTCAGTGAGAAACTTGGAGGAGCCACGCTCAACTACCCCACTTACGACCAAGAGTTGTACGCTTTGGTGCGAGCTCTTCAGACTTGGCAACACTATCTCTGGCCAAAGGAATTCGTGATCCACACTGATCACCAATCATTGAGACACCTCAAGGGCCAGCAAAAACTAAACAAAAGGCACGCCCGTTGGGTCGAGTTCATCGAGACCTTTCCTTATGTGATCAAATACAAACAAGGTAAGGAAAACGTGGTGGCTGATGCCTTATCTAGAAGGTACACTCTTCTCTCAACTCTAGAAACAAAGTTGCTTGGATTTGAATTCATCAAAGATTTGTATGCAACTGATCCGGATTTCAAAGAGATTTTTAGAAAATGTTCCAAGACTGCTTACGGAAAGTACTATCAAGTGTCTGATTTCCTATTCTATGATAACCGCTTGTGTGTGCCCCAATGTTCTTTGAGGGAGTTGTTTGTCAGGGAATCCCATGGAGGAGGTCTTATGGGACATTTCGGAATCAAGAAAACATACAAGGTGGTGTATGAGCATTTCTATTGGCCAAGCTTGATGAAGGATGTAGAGAGGATATGCAACCGATGTGTGGTTTGCAAGAAAGCCAAATCCAAAGTACAAAACCAAGGTTTATATTCGGCTTTACCCATTCCATCTCATCCTTGGGTCGATATATCTATGGATTTTGTTCTTGGTTTGCCTAGGACTAAGTCTGGTCGAGATTCTATCTTTGTGGTGGTTGATAGATTTTCGAAAATGGCTCATTTCATACCTTGTCATAAAACTGATGATGCCGTGCATGTTGCTGAGTTGTTCTTTAGAGATGTTGTTAGGTTGCACGGAATGCCTAGAACCATTGTTTCTGATAGAGATGCTAAGTTCCTTAGCTATTTTTGGAAGACTTTGTGGTCTAAGTTAGGAACGAGGCTGTTGTTTTCCACCACTTGTCATCCTCAAACTGATGGTCAAACTGAGGTTGTAAACCGGACCTTATCTGCATTGCTTAGGTCATTGATTAAAAAGAATCTTAGACTTTGGGAAGAATGTTTGCCTCATGTCGAGTTTGCATATAATCATTATGTGCATTCTGCTACTAAGTTTTCTCCATTTGAGATTGTTTATGGCTTCAACCCTATGTCTCCGCTTGATCTTTTGCCTTTGCCTTTGAGTGAAAGAATTAGTACAGATGGGAAAAAGAAGGCTGAGACCATTCAGAAGTTGCATGAGAAAGTTCGAGCCAACATTGAAGCCAAAACAAAAATTTATGAAAGGAAGGCAAATAAGAAACGGACCAAGGTCACCTTTGAGGAAGGAGACCTCGTGTGGGTTCACTTAAGGAAGGAACGGTTCCCTGAAGAAAGAAAGTCTAAACTCATGCCTAGAGTCGATGGTCCCTTTCAGATCATCAAGAAAATCCATGACAATGCCTATCAGCTTGATCTTCAAGGTAAGTACGATATTTCTTCGAGTTTTAATGTTTCTGATCTATCTCTTTTTCGTGCAGATGATCCAGATTTGTGGACAAATCCTTTTGAAGAGGAAGGGAATGATGCACCCCAGTACATGGAACCAGCACCGGAGGCGGTTCAGGAAGATCAGAATACCTCAACTGAGGTTCACCCATCCGACCGGACCAGACGGACTGACCGAGCCGTGTACAGAATCGACCCGCGTTCACCCGGAAATGATCTAAGGATGGAACCACGACCTAATGACCGGATTGATCGACCTTCAGCCATCCTTTCCCGACCCATTCGACAATCTAAGACCAACAGTCGAGCCAAAACTCAAGATCACCGAGAGGAACTTGACTTAGGTCACAGCACTTCACTTCTGGCCCGTTTGGTTCGTACCACATGCCCCGATGGTCATGAACATCACTTTTCCGACCAGATTGAAGATTCCTTGATGATCGATGATTCTAATCTCTCTAAGGCAAGGATACTTAAACTCTCTGAAGATTTGGGTCGACTAAAGTGGAGTTCCGTTCATGAAAGTTCATTGATCACCCACACGGACAACCCACAGTGTGTCCTGCTCCTAACCGCAAAGGACACGATCATCACAACAAGGTTCGATGAACCTGGACAAAAGTAGGCGAAGGGACATCTGTTGACCAGAGTAGGTTCGGACGAACCTGGACGGTAGACAAAGGGTCATATCGACCAAGACCAAGAACCGAAGAGTTATTTTGACTAGTCTTAGTCTTTGTTGTAGTTTCCTAGGTGTGATTTTCCGCAAAACTACTTAGTCTCTTCACATGCTTGCTACTATAAATATGTATCTCCTTTCCAGCAATAAGATCATTCGATTTTCTTCTTTCATTTTGAGTTTATCTCTCTTAGTTCTTTGTTTAGAACTTTTCGTTTCTTGGTGAGGTTATCGCCTAGCAAACAAACCATTCGATTGTTGGACTTGTGCGTCACATCAAGCAACATCGAATCTCTGGTAGTATCAAGAGTGATTCCGCCCCTCTTGTGTCACCCCTCGATCCACCATTTCTCCATTGCGAGATCATATCCGTTTCAGAACCGTTTGAGTGATCCTGTCCAATCCTAGGACGTATCACATAGGTAGCCAAATCAATTATCTTAATCCTTCCACATATCACAACCGGGATGTTACAATTCACCCCCTCTCAAAGAACGCAACATCCTCGTTGTGTCCCACGACAGGTCTCAAGACGCCTCTTGGTCAGAACCGAGATGGCTAACCAGCTCTGATACCACTTATAACGCCCTGACCCGCCCACGGCTAATGGCCACCCACGTCCGCTCTCTTGGCCCGTGGGCCCCATCCCGCTTCCAACGGTCGGTGCGTTAATTTTCCAAAGGTTCGAAAATCATTGTATATGTCCCTGCAATCACCACATGACCTTTTCCCGTTCTTTGGCCTCACTCACACGGTATCCGCGAATCACTTCCCGATAGGTCAGCCCATCCTTTCACTACTCCAGCATAAGTACGCTTAAACCCTGGAGTCTAAATGGATGTGTGACGGAAAAGCGTAGGTCAACTTGGTGACATAGGTAGCCAATCAATTATCTTAAGCCTTTCTACATATCACAACCCGGAAGAGACATAGATATTTATACTACAACAAAAAAATGGTGATTGGTGGCAAAAATACTCATCGACCACTGAAACGCAATTTTAGTTAGAGAGAGGCTAGAGCGTTTAGAGAGAGAACTTTAAATTACTTATTTCATTAAATAAATAGACAAAAGATTATGGGTTGTAAATAAAGAAGAAAAGAGAGAAATTTGTGTGTATTATTCCATGAATAATGAACTCTTTATTATAGGGCATACAATAGCTTAGAGACCAAGTAGAAACTTGGAGAATAAGTAACTTAGAAATCAAGTAAATCTAGAACATTCCATAATAGACATCAACTAATATATTCATAACACTTCTCCTTGATGTCTATTATACCAAAGTGTTTTCAAAAACGCCGTAGATGTTGCCTCGTTAAAAAACCTTACCAGAAAAACCCAATGGGAAAATCATGGTTAAGGAAAAAAGAGTGCATCGCATAATGACTTCCCCTCATGTCTACATACGTCGAGATCTTCGAGATGACACAATCTGATAAGGTGCACTAAAATTTTTGAAAGTAGCACTGAGTATCTCCTTGGTGAATAAGCCAGCCAAACTATCCATGGACGAACATGTAAGATATTGATATCGCCATTCTTCGATAGTACTGTGTCTTGTAGGATTTGATCATTTTCTTGCATTTTCTTTATCTCAAAACTTTAGAACAATGATAAACTTCATCATGAAATTATAACATTCTCTTTCATTTGTTCTTTGTTTCCTCGTTAAAACCTTATCATGGAAAAACTTAGTGATAAAAACCATGATTAGGAAAAATAGTACAACCATTCATATTATCACATTTTCTTCCTTTGGAAGCATGATGCATACCAGTCAAATATATTTCTTTTGAAATTCAGAATAACAAAATGAACTATAATATCTTGGTTTTTAGACTTCTGCTCCATAATTTTTCATTTGACAATGACAACAATTTTTTTGGTCTATTTTAGACTTTCAAACAAAAATCTTTACATACACTCGTCTAATCATTTATCTTGTACATACGAGTTATTCATGCTCTTATTATAAAAGTTATTTTTATTACTTTTTTATTGTCTTATTCAAATCATATCTTTCAGTCACGTGAATGATTAATAACTTCTCAAATAACACTTTAATTATGGTACTTCAAGACCAAACTTATATGAGCATCTTAACATAAATCCTTTAAGGATCTTCTAAGATAACATCTCATTCTTATATTTTCAGTTTGGAATACTTAAGATAATATAGGTATTGTCAAGAGCTCTCTTCAAAAATACTCTTTTCTATAACTCTTCGGTAGTTTGATTATATTCAAATAAATGATTCCATCAATTTATAATCTCTTGATAAATATAATGGATATATTGATATTTCTGATATTTCATATATCCCATAACATATTCCGCTCGAATAGCTAGAGTTCCCAAGAACATGATATTGATATCATCAATCCTTCATGGATTTTATTTTTCATAGACTATCATTTTCAATGGCTCGTATAATTCAAGTTCTTCATTTTAGTACCAAAATAAAAAGAACTTGAAAGTAGTTGCATCTACCATGTGAAACTATGTTTTTTCATAATGAGTTGCATATTGATTTTCTTTGGTGCAACGACTCATTCCTATCCTACTTATTCTACATCTTATGGTGTATGGACTACCAAATACTTCTCTCTTTCATGAGAAGTTTATATCTTTATCTATTATTTTTCTCTGATTTGGTCAATCATTTCTTTATGTACATTTTTCAATAGACCTATATTTTATGATTATATTTCTCATTCATCATATCAACTGCTACTTTGCATGCATAAATATCATCGACGTTACTTTTCTTATCGTCCGTTTTATTATATACATGACATAACTTATTGAGATTTTTCATTGTCTCAGGTACCTGAATTTCTTTCAGTCATTTTAATGGCTATTCTGGAGATCATTAAAAACTCTATGCCTCGTTTTGACCATTATCAATATATGCTCCTTTTTATTTACAAGGATTCTTATCTTTAGAACCAAAATATCTACAACGCTTCAGGCGTAACTATCAGTTTGATATGTCCTTTCTATAACAACAATTATTCTTGGAGCTTTACAGCTGATATATATGACTTGAGCACTCGATTTATATGGGTCAGTAAATATGTCTGGCAAAATGCTCATTAAGCTTTAATTGAATTATCTTTTGAATTCTTTTGACATTCTCTTTAGTCCGACGATCAAAGATAATTCATATCAAACTTATTTACTTTTCCAGCTTTTTATTTTCTCCCCTTATTTTGGAAATATAAATTAACTTTTAGCATTCATATCGAATCTACTTATATCCTTCAAGATTACTCTAGATTCTTAAGTATCAATTGGAGATTTATATCCAACATATATTTCCAACCTCATTTCAAAACTCATCCTAATTAAAACTCTATGGTGGGGCAAACTGGAATGTATACTGCACATCCAACATTCTTAGATGAAAATGGTTGGTTTATGACCCAATATCAATGTTGGGAGAACTATGTGTAACTTATTGGCTTGATGCCAATTATGTTGCTCAAAATATTCGATACTTATTCCAATGAACATGTCAAATACTTAAGACATGAATTCACCAAGATTAGAAGATGCATAGTGGTGATAAGTCCACTAACATCTCCTTTACTCATGCCAATAATTTCTTTTGGCTGGTGAAAAATCATATTACTCTTTTATATTGTAAGCAAGCAACATATGTCAAATCATTTCAATGAATCTTCTGGCTCTTCAGTGACTACACATAAATCTTAAAATATTTTCTCACTCATTAGTGAACCAAAATGGTCTAATTGGTTCATTGCTAGTATTTTGTAAACTTCTGGTTTACTATATATTTATCTCCATTACACTAATTCTTGTGTAGTACAATACATAAAAGGATGTATATACTCTCTAAATTACTTTTTAGAGCCTCAAGAATACTTGTGACTAAAATGAATTTAGCATTTCCTTTTCTTACTGTCTCATAATTATTCATCTCAAATTTCCATGAACTTACTTAAAGAATGACTCATCAATTTCAGTTTAGTGTAAACATAATCTTTTAAATGTTTTACTTATTATAAAATCTGAGATTATGTAACTCTTCCCCTGGACATGAGAACACTACATGTTTATCATCTCGAATTATATCTCATTTTTAGAATCAATAATATACCTATTAGGGTCATGTATTCTTTCTAAGATCCTTTACTTTTGAGACTTATGAGAATATATTAATATTTATGTACTCTTCTTGAGTATTAATATATATATTATCAATTCTTGAAAATTATATAAACTTTATTACCTTGTAAGGTACTCAAAATAATTTTCTTTCATCTTTACATGAATGAATATCTTTACTTTATACCATCTTTATTTTCTCAATTTCAAGTGAGAATATGAGTTCTAAAAGAAACTCTTTGGTCTTGACTTGATCATAACCATATATATCTACATTCACGCCTACAATCACTTTTACTTTCATTTTCTTGATCACTCCTATTTGTGTGGATTTTCTTTCTCGGTATAAAAATGTCATATTCTCTTCATGAGAATAAAGATCTATAGATGTGATTATCATATTACATGAATAGCTCATTGTTATTCTTTGTCTAAGGGAGACAATATATAATTATAAACTTCTTTAAGCTCATTTCTCAAGCATGTGTCTTCTAGACAATATTATTTGCGTAAAAATATGTATTTTTAATATCTTTGCATCCTTGATATTCTTTTCAGAAATATTTCAATTTTAAACTTAGCGTACAACATAGTTGAGATTTATTTACAGATTCTAGGTCTTGTAATCTTTAGATGCAAATACATAATGAGTATTAGGTAATCACATTCAGGTGATCATACTTTTCCTTGGATTGTTCTCCAAAACTTATGAATCTAAACCTTAAACTTAAACTCATCATATAATATAGTGGTAATAAAAATATTATAGTGATATGTATTATTATAAGTATCTTAATTATTAAAAAATATCCTTATAAAGAAATTATTCCATTCACTACATATTTACTATCATGCTATTAATCATCTATATATTGACTAGTTCTCAAATAAATAATCAAAGTTCAATGCCATATATATAAAGCAAATACTTATCTCGATTGACGGAAATGAAGTGGATAATGGAGATCTAATATAATGATGGTCAAACCACTTTGCAAAAGTTTATTCTTGCAAAAATATACTAACTCTGAAATTTCAAACTTTTGCTCATATAAACATGACCATCACATTAGTAAACATCAATATGTAAGAAATATACAAATATACATATAATCATGCTTGTGAAAGAATTTATTTATATACAAGTAGATACTATAAGTGTATCATGTTACGGTTGTAAAACTAAATCTTTATGCAGCCGTAAATTATATGCTTTAAAAACATCAACTAAAGTGCTTTTAATTAAATTATATGCAGCCGTAAATAACAATATGCAACTGTAAACATGAGCAATATTAATAATATCAACGTGTGTAGTAATCTCATGTCTATATGATGCCTTTTCAAACAAAAGATACGATGTTCTTACTAATTATCATATATCAACAATGTTATATATGTGCATCCGTATAAAACTAAAACATTCGTAAGCCCTAAAAAAATTATTAACATGCAGCCGTATAAATCGTACGTTAGTAAACTAATATGCTTTGAATCAATAAGCAAAACTATTACAGTAATATATAGCTGTAACTTTGACTATGCTGAACAGATGCAGTAGCAATGGTGATAAAAAAATTTATCTGTGACATGTGTAGTATTACGATGAATGCAATATTAACATTAATAAATAATAAAGCGATAACATATATACTAATGTGATGACTTTGAATAATAAAATGTGAGCATCACGTATAATTAACAAAAAGATCACATACGAGTATAAATTATACTAAGATTGAGCATTAGCTTATAAACATCGATAAGATCTCTGATCAAATGATTTTTTTCTTTTGGAACAAGGTCAAATCAGTATTCTCGACTGAAACTCCTAAGCTTATAGTATATATGAATCTATTCTTACAAACCATGAACTTATAATAAGCATGATTTAAAGAAATATTGAACAAAGAATAAAAATATAGTATAATAAAATGTATACCTATTAACTCAATAGCTAGGATTTTGCGCTGATAACGTGTTGTAAGTAAAAAGGAAAAAAGAGTAATTGGTATATATTATTACATGAATAATAAACTTTTATATATATATACAATAGTTTAGAGACCAAGTAGAACTTAGAAAATAAATAATTTGGGAATCAAATAAATGTAACATTCCATAATAGACATCATTGATATATTCATAACATTCTATTCTTTTTTAATCTCAAAACATTAATTAAACAAAGTTTGAAAAAGAACATTAATTAAACAACAAAAAAAAATGAAACAAGCATTTGATATAGGAGTATGGTGAGGTCTACATCAGGAAGCAAAAGTCATCAAACGCCACTTGGATTCGACGAGAGAAACTTTCGAGTGGGGTGGGGTGCCTGTTGGCTTTTAGTATCATACTGACCACCCATTTATATACTTTTCGTTCGAAATAATTATGTGCCGAATCAACTAACTATATAGTATACAGACGTGTATATGTGTGAAAAGGAAGATCTACGAGTTTATTAGTTAAATATCTAATGCAGGGCCGGAACTAGGCACGCTGTAATTTCAAAAATTTTAATATAGGAATAGATCCTCAAATTAACCAACTTATTTTATTAAACTTTTTAAAGAAATGTTTATAGTGCCAAAAATTTCAGATCTGATTTTCGTTTGATGTATAAGTATTTAATCATTTATAGTATATATTCAAGCATTATAAACTTAAAGTTTAATGTTATTAATTACAATATAATATAGACGTCTCTTTAGAAAGGTTCAGGCTGTTTTAGTGATTTGTAAATATGTTTCTATACAAAAATTTATCATTACTAAAATTTAACCATGGATTTTTTTATTATTGTATGAATCATCTATGTTACATGCTCTGGTTCATGTTCGAAAAGATATCGAGTTTGATTTTATAATTATTAAATCATTATTTAAAATGAAATTGAAAAACTCAATATCTTTGTATGTTTAGAGTAATGGTAACACAGAAAACATGAATAAATAAAAATTTTAAAAAAAATCATAAACAACTATAGAATATATATATATATATATATATATATATATATATATATATATATATATAAATGTTTTGCATTGTTGACAGTCATTTTCTCACAATAGTTTTGAAGCAGAAGATATATATATATATATATATAAATGTTTTGCATTGTTGACAGTCATTTTCTCACAATAGTTTTGAAGCAGAAGAAAATTACTAGAAGACAAAATTGGCATATGGCAAACTTTTTCTTACTGAAGTTTGTTCAAGCATACTCTAAACCTACAATTAGATTAAGAAAGGAGATGAAGTGGTGTCTACCTATATGATATATGGAGATATAATAAAAAATGGAGAATTAACAGAATTGGTGTCTCATATTCTAAGAACATGATACCATTGGTGCGGAATGTTCTCTTATAACCAAAAAAAATTAGTAGCTAAGAACTGTTTCATTTATTTGTGTTTTTTTTGTGCTAAAAGTTTCTTTTAGCAAATTCTTATAATCTTTATCTAATACATTTTCATTTTATTGGTCTTTAATTTTTTTTTGCTATATGTGCATTTCGTGTTTGTCTTCCTCTAGTTTAGCTTCATCAAAAATAAATAAAAAACTAAGATAAAAATATTGGCAACACATGGAAAATTGTTTGTTAGATTAAAAATTGACAAATATCATATGATAACAATAAAGCAAGTTTTTTTGTTTGTTTCAAAATAGCATATAAAGAAAAAAATACCAAAATATTATTCATTAAAAAATATAAATACATATACTCCTATTTTTTATGATTAAGATTTAAATTCTAGGAGTAGTTAGGATGATTGGTAGACAAGTACGGAATATATGGTTATCAATTTCGGGAATGAGAGATCGAAAATATCAAAACTTTTTGCAACACAGGTTTCGAGTAATAGAACAGAATCTATATTTTTAACCAACAGTTTTTACTCTGTCTATTAAGCCACCACATGGTGAAAAACATACACTCTTTGCACAAAATTTAGTTTTCTTTGAAATATATTTTACATATTATTCAAAAAAAAAAAGGAGTGAGAATTTATAGTTTAGCATTTAGGGTATGAATTATATATTTCGTATATCAAATGTATTATTTTAAGAGTATTTTAGTTTTTTTTTTCTTTTCAACGAATTCTATTCTATGATTTTTTTCATTGTGTGCTATTTTATAATAACTATTTTGTGTTATTTAGAAAAATATATTTAAAATATTTAAAATGGCAGAAATATGATTTTTTCAGTAATCGGAGTCCTGATTGGATTTTGGTTCAAGTCCATTTAAATTTTGGATTATGAATTTCAGCTCCCTTTCGATATTTCAATAATCCAGGTCGCATTTAATTCATGTTTATTTGGGTTCAAGTCCATTTAAATTTTGGATTTATGAATTTCAGCTCCCTTTCGATATTTCAAATAATTCAGGTCGCATTTAATTCATGTTTATTTGGGTTCGGTTAGGTTTAGTTACATGTCCAAGATTCGGTTGAACTCAAATATTTTTGGTTTTTGATGCTAATCGGGTTATCGGTTACAAAATATTAGTTTTTACTTGATTAAGCTCAATATATTTCTAATCTTTTCAAAAAAAAAATATTATGTATGCAACTTTCTCAAACCATATTATTGTCGTTCAAAATAACTTTTGAAGACTCGTCTATCAACTGTACAATTCTTATCTTTGTACAATACATGACAACATCATACATATCATAATTCATGACAATCCAAAACCTTGTACAAACTAAAATCATACATAATAAAGTGTTACTAAATTAAAATTAATAACTAGCAACTCTATAGTTTTCTTATAAAAAATAAAAATGTTTAAACTTTAGAAGCAAAATTATTCTTAATTAAATTTAGATGCAATTGTCAAAACATAAAACATTAATATTTGATTAAATACCATTATATATACATATATATATTATATATATATATATATATATATATATTAGACTGAATATTTGAATTAATTATTTATGTAATAGATAACTATTTTATGTATTCAATAATATTCTTACGCATTTTGGATATATATTAGAGATTGAAATTGAGTTTGGTACTCCTCCTCTTTCATTATAAATGGCCTTTTGATTTTTTTCATGAAGATTTAAAACATTGTATAATAGAATAATGTATTCCTATTTAATGCATGACTAATTAAATAAAAATAATTTAAATAAAAATTTATTGGTTATTTAGAAAAGTAAAAATGAATTTAATGTACAAAATTGCATTGAAATTGTAGAATGACATTATTTTGAAACAAAAAGTAAACCTAAAGTGATATTTAACATGAAACAGATGGAGTATATATTTTCTTTTTGGATTTTGAAGTTTCATATCTTTTCAGATATCTATTTGAGTTTGAGTTTGGTGCGGATAAAACTCATAATCCAAAATACCACAAAACAAGATCCATTTGGTATTTATATCAGGTTCATTTTTATTAGTTTGGATTTAGTTCAAATTTTCAGATTGTCTTTATTTGTCCCAGCCTCAGTAGATCATATGTGCATTAACATTTCTAATTTTCTTAATAGCAAATCATTTGTGATTTGAACCGAAAACCATTCAAAATATTTGTCATAAACAAAACAAAAAAAAAAAAAAAAAAAAGAGGAGAGAAAATATCTGACAAGGTGCCCGAGTAACTGTAATCAAACTGACACGGGCAAATTAAAAAAATGCTGCCCGTTGGGCCATCCTCAAACTCCAACACCAATAGAGTCGTCGTCTCCGTTTCTCTCTTTTTTTTTTTTTTTAAACAATTAAAATTAATATCTCAATCCTATCAACTTGTACATAAAAGGGAAACTTCCCTCTTCTTCTCCATTGCAAATCCCAAGAAGCTCCAACCACCGTTCTGCCTCACCGTTGCGCTTTATTCTCACGCCGGAGCGCTTCCCCGGTGGCAGACGGTGTCGTGATTCCTATCCTCCTAACTGAGATGGGGCAGAGCATGAGCTGCGGAACGAGACCGGAGCACGGTATATTCGCCTCCGTGCAGTGCGGCGACATCGTTACTGTACGTCGAGTGATGACGGCGGATCCGAGCCTGTTGCGTCAGACCACTCCTTATGATCGTCACTCCGTTCTCCACGTCGCTGCTGCTAGTGGCCAGATAGAGGTTAGTTTCACTAGTTTTCTCGGAGATCTCGCCGGAATATCTTCGGAGTCTCGCGTTTCTGATGTTTCCTGTTATTATTGCAGATTTTGACCTTGCTTTTGGAACTACTTAAGATTCCTGATGTACTGAATCGTCACAAGCAGGTTTGAAAATAACATTGATTTGGTTGTATTTTGCTGAAACTTTTTGACTTTATTGGGATTCTTGTAGACTCCATTAATGTTGGCTGCTATGTATGGAAGGATCTCTTGTGTCGAAAAGCTCGCCGAAGTTGGAGCTAATGTAAGCTCACAACACCTTTCTTTTACTCTTCTACCTTCTTGAAGTCTCTGTGGTTGATAGAGGAATCAATCTGCAGGTTTTGATGTTTGATTCTGTTAATAGAAGAACATGTCTGCACTACGCAGCTTACTATGGACACGCTGACTGTGTTCAAGCCATTCTCTCTGCTGCTCAATCAAGTCCCGTTGCTGTTCATTGGTGGGTCTCTTCTCTTTACTTGATCAGTTTTTTTTTCGAACTCCTTAATCAAAGTTTACACTTTTTATCAGGGGATATGCGCGATTTGTGAATATTAGAGATGATAAAGGCGCAACACCGTTGCATCTAGCTGCCCGGCAAAGACGCCCTGAATGTGTGAATGTTCTGTTGGATAGTGGTTCTCTTGTTTGTGCTTCTACTAGCCTATATGGGTAATGAAATCCTTTTCATTTGAAAAATCAAACATTTGTTAGAAGTTTCAATCTTTTGGGACTAATCCTCCAATCTTTTGTTGAAACAGGTCTCCAGGAAGCACACCTCTTCATTTGGCTGCAAGAAGCGTTCTATCGATTGTGTCAGAAAATTGCTTGCTTGGGGTGCTGACCGTCTTCAAAGAGACGCTTCTGGGTATAGATACATTCTCTATTGCCACTTTCCTAAACTCAATCTTGTGTTATGATCATTTCAGCAGTCATTTATCATCTTGTAGAGGGTTAACTTGAATCTTTGAAAATCATTTTTCAGGCGGATACCTTATGTTGTTGCCATGAAACACAAGCACGGAGCATGTGGGAGCGTTGCTTAACCCGTCTTCTGCAGAGCCTCTGGTCTGGCCATCTCCGTTAAAATTCATCAGCGAGCTTAATGACGAGGCGAAGCTGCTCTTAGAACAGGCTCTGATGGATGCTAACAGAGAAAGAGAGGACACCATCCTCAAAGGAACTGCTTACTCCTTACCATCACCATTTTTCTCTGACACTGCCTCAGATGATAACGTGTCTGAGGTACTATCACATCCGCTTACTTGACATATCGCTTGTCTGTTTGAATATACGTAAATGTTGATACTAATACGGTATAAAACGTTGCTTACAGATGAGTGACTCGGAACTGTGTTGCATTTGCTTTGAGCAAGTATGCACGATTGAAGTCAAAGACTGTGGTCACCAAATGTGTGCGCAATGCACTCTTGCACTGTGCTGTCACAACAAACCAAACCCAACGACCTCAACCGTGACTCCACCGGTGTGCCCGTTCTGTAGAAGTGTCATCGGACGGTTAGTAGTTGCCCAGAACATCAACAACGACAAGAGCAAGAGCCAAGATGAAGTTGTTGATCGTGAGGCAGGTGATTTAAACTCCTCAAAACTCAGAAAGCATAGAAGATCGATAAACCTTGGCGAAGAAAGCAGCAGTTCATGGGTCTTTCAAGCATTGGATCGTTCGGAAGGATAACCGGCCGTGGGTTGGGAAGGATCGCAGCCGACAACGAGCTGATGGACAAACCGATATTGTGAGTATCGATCATTATTTGGACGATACATTTTGAAGAGTAAGGGGGTGAAGTTGTGAGAATGTATAAAAGATAGATGGAATTTATTATGTAGATCTTTTGTTGTCGGGAGGGAGATTGAAATAAGGACAAATGATATTTACTTGTGTAATTCGATGATTTGTTGTTTCTTTGATAAGTTCGTCAAAAAAGAATTTGTTTGTTATTATTATTTGGTTACTTGTATGAAAGGTAAGTTGATAAGTCTTCTCGTCTTTGTTTCACTTGTTTATTATGAGACATATTATTTCCTAACTAAATTGTTATTTTTACCAAGAAAGTCTATATTCCTATTTTCATTTTATAATTAAAATTGTTCGATTTAGATGGGAACAAAATCATATGTGAATGGCTGGTAAGTTGCCAACGGAGAAAGGGATGGAAAGAGTCTTTGGGTGGTGTTTTCAGGATCGTTGACCCTACATGATCCAATCACTTTCTTTCATCTCTCAACTTGTGTCTCCACCAAAAAAATAATAATTTTGAAATATTTGGCTCTTTTTTTAATTAAAATATCATTTTAAGAATTAATATTAGTCATATTGTTACAACTACTACAGACTACATGATACTTGTTGTTTACTCGTTCGTGGACTGACTAATTTATACGTCAAGACTCGTTATAAAGTCGTAGTAGGCAAAGATAGTTTTGTTAGTCGACTTTATGGAAAAGTAAACCTTGTGATTATCAGGACCATATAAAATTAGACAAACAAAGAAAATGAGTGCTACATTTCTTATTTTTCTACTTTTTTTTTAAGGGTTAATTTGTGTAATAGTCAATTTTGAGAGTAAAATTAAGAATATAGCATTGATGTTGACATTATTAGATCTCTTATTATTTTCTTCTTTTTCTTCCGTTTTTGTCCTTTTTCTAAGCCGGTTGATAGTAAAAACATTTGTCAATTAAATAAAAAGTAAAATAAAAAGTAAAATAAAATTTATTGTTAGTGATGATGTTTATGGCATCGACGATAATGGTGATTATGGTAGTATTATATAAATAGAATAAAAAATTCTAAATGGTATAGTTCATATTAGTCTATAATTGCATAAATAGAGGTAATGCTTACCCTAACGTCAACCCAAATCTTCCATAAACCAAGTCCAAAACACTAATTATTAAACCTTAAAATAAAATATAAATTCTAACTCAAATATCAAAATATGAACATAGTACATAATATGAAGCATTATCAAAATAGAATAATAACAAACGAAATAGCATAGTAAATATTGTTAAAATTTGAAATCTCTATGATTGCAGAAAATGAGGTAATGCTTAACCTAATGTATACTTAAACCTTCCATAAACTAAACCCAAAATAGTAGTTACTAAACCCTAAAAGAAAATATAAACCCTAATCCAAATATCTAAATATGCACATAGTACATAATATGAATTATTATTAAAATAGAATAGTAACAAACAAAATATTATAGTACATATTGTTTAAATAGCATAAACGAGGACGCCTTGACTGTAACGCCGTCGTGGTCTGTAGATTTCAGAAGTGGTGACGACGTATGTAGCTGTAAAAACGATATAAGTAGTAGAGATTATGGATTTAGAGGTGGTTGTGGTGGCTATGGTGATGGTGGCTCACTAATGAATGTGAGTTTGAATGAAGTGATAATGATTATGAAAAGAAAAAGATATTGATTATAGAAAAAGAGGTAGTGCCTAAGGAGACGATAAATACAAACGCAATGTGGAATTGGTGATGATCATATTGTAGCTGTGACGGAATGCGAGATGGTGAGGATGAAAAAAGAGTGGTGGGATCGAAGAAGAAAAGAGTATTTTAATCTTTCATTAAATGAATACTAGGGACAATATAGTATATAAACAGAAATAATGAAGGTACTTTTTTTGTTAGATATTTAATTATGCTTTGTTTTGTAGTTATCTAGCCCAATTTTCTTTTTTCTAACACCAAAACGTGTTCGAGCCGAGAGCCGAAAAGTAAGTTGAACATATGTCGAGAAGGAGCAGAAAACAGTGAAAGAAATGAAGATAAAAATAATCAACAATCGTTATAAAATATGAAAGATAGTTTAATCGTTCCAATCATACCATGATTCAAATGTGTTTCAAATGCCACCAAAGATTAGTTTCTTTAAACTTGCTAACATGACTAATGCATGATTAGTTTTCTTAAAACTATTATTAATTATTATTATTTCAATCTTAGTTTATGTTAATTATAATTAAAACTCGCTAAATTCTTATCTTTTAATTTCAGTTTTGTTCCTAACTCTTATGTCAAATTATAAGATATGGTTTCAAATCATATTGTTATAAATTTTATTGTATATACAATATTATATGATATAGTATAAGTTACATATAATTGTAACATCATTTGTTTGATATCTACAAATTTTTAAAATTTTATTTAGTTTTATTTCAAAATTATAAAAAATTGTATCGATATTATATATATATATATATATATATCTTTTCTTATAGAATTTAAGATAAATCAAAATTTTTATTTTAACTTAATTTTATATTTAACAAAATTATAATTTATATTAAAATATTAGTATATAATAAAATTTAGAATATTAACATAGTTTTATTTTTAAACAATATTTAAATTAAAATTTTTATTGTTGCAGGAAAATACCTAATGACTTATGTTCAGAAAATCGTTAAGGGGAGTGCGATTGACCCGGACCTTAGTAAAAGATCAAAAAAAATTGGGCTATATTCGGGGATTTTTGAAAAGGGTTAAATCGTATTTATAAGATTATATAACATATTTAGTTGAGCACTTTCTCTCTCTTCTTTAGAGAGAGAAAATTTTGTCTACCCTCTTACCACATTTAAATCATTCAGAGGGGGAAAAACTAAGTTTGATCTTTTTGTTTGTAATATATTTCGATCTGTAGATCAATTTTCTCTTCCGTATATCATATTTTTCTTTTGTTAGGTGATTTTGTTGTGATTTTAGATCCAAACAGAGCAGCTACTTCATCTTCTTATATTATTTCTCAGTTTTTGATTGAACAATAAAGTTCCGAACTTGGTTCGAATTTGCTTTAAGCTTCTTTTCTCTGTTATTCAATTTTATCCATGTTGTCCCTTTAGCTTTTCTTCTTTTCAGTTGGTCATCCTCAACCTTCATTTTCTAATGAAATCAAATTTTGCTTCTTTAACAGTTAGGCAAAGTGTTCTTAAGAGATGAAGTAATGAGATTAGCATGATTGTCTTCACGATTTAGCCCAACTTAAGAAGAGTCTAAGGTTGTTTTGAAAAAGTAGGTGTTTTGACAAAAGCTGTATCTAAATCAGTCAAAGCTTCTTGGAGTACGTCATATCCGACAAGAAGGATGAAGACTTTGAGTGGCAGAGGCGAAGTGAAAGAGAAGCAATCAAATGGAATCAAGCTACATATTGGAAGATCGATGAGATCGACCATATCAATATTATGGAAACAAGAATATAAGGAAATATCTAGAAAATCGAAACGAATCTAGAGAAATTTGGAAAGAACAAGAAGAATAGAAAGTTAACATTTATCTAATATACTATTCCATATTAGTTTAGGAAATTAGGTTTGAGCGTTCATTATATAAGTTTGCATCTTCTTCCATAAACACTTTGTGTTCTTTACTCTCATCAATTTGTCATGGTATCAGAGCCAATATCCAAAACCTGTGGATCGAAATTTATTATCCTTCCAATTAGAAAAAAAAAGAGTTGGTGGCTTACGTTGAAGCATGTTGGTGGCAATAGGTGATTTACGAATGAAGAATGTTGTTGTCTTGTTTTGTTGGTGGCTTATAAGTTACGTAGTGGCTAGCATATTGCTAGTTTCTTGGAGCATAAGAATCATGAATAAACAACGTGATTGTGCTTGGTTCTCTTTATTGGTGACAGTGATTTGATTTTTCCGATTAACCGTGAGTTTAATCATAGATTCGAATGATTTACTCACATAATCATCAATGATGAAGATGGTTATATATGATTTCTTTGAACATGAATATATTGATTGATTCATTCAGGTTGATGTTCTTTTTCGCCCTCACAGATAACATCCTTAACTATTTGACTTCTCGCATTGGTGAGTTGTTTTTCTACTTCGCAATTGCGAATTATTCATGGACTTCACAATCGCGAGTTTTGTCCCCTATTATTTGAAGAACCCTACGATCGGGTATAAACATCGATGACCCGACAACCGGGTGTTGCAGCCGATTTGACTCTACGATCGAGTATAAACGTCGATTTCATTACCTCACAGCTCGGTATATTGCTGATATTTTGAAGATTTGTCCAATCTCACACGTGTTACCACGTATGAGCTTGCGGGAGGGTATTGGGAGATCGATGAGATCGACCATATCAATATTATGGAAAACAAGAAGATAAGGAAAGATCCAGAAGATCGAGACGAATTTAGAGAAATTTGGAAAGAACAAGAAGAATAGAAAGTTAACATTTATCTAATATACTATTCCATATTAGTTTAGGAAATTAGGTTTGAGCGTTCATTATATAAGTCTATGCATCTTATACTTTATTTTTATGAGAGTCTAATATAATTCTTCCATAAACACTTTGTATTCTTTACTCTCATCAATTTGTCCACGAATAATTCACAATCAAATGGAATCAAGCTGGAATCAAATAGCCCTCGCGGATAACATCCTTAACTATTTGAATTCTCTCAGCAATCAAATGGAATCAAGCTACATGTTATAATACGGTACCAAAATCGTTCAGTTTGAATTACCGGGAAGTGAGTCCATGACTTTTCCGGCGACTATAAAACTTCTCCCCTTCGTACAACATGTGGCATCCTTAATGCCTAATTTCAAGATGAGTGGAAGGACAACTATTTTCTTTTGTTCAGTTTAGTTATGTGTTGGGCTTAAGGGTGAACTTATTTTGTAAAGGGATAGATCTGATTCCATTTGTAAAATGTGGCCTATGGCCTTTATGAAATGTTACATGGGTTGACAAAGAAAAAAAACATATTTAGTTATCACAACCAACATAAATATGATTTAGTTTGTCGGTCAGTTATGGAATGCTCTCTCTTCTCTGTAGAGAGATAAAATTTTCTCTCTCTTGTTCACACATCTTGATCTTTCACAAGGGAAGAAATTTAGAGAGAGATATGATTTATTTATAGTTTCACTTTTCATTTGTCTTCTTTCCTCTGATCTTCACTCTGATCTTTAAGGAGAGAAGAAGAGTGTTTTTTTTGTAACTTTCGATCCACATGATCGATTTTGTTGTGTATTCAACTCAAATCAACTCTAGTTTTAACTCTTATGTATTAAGGATTTGAGTTGATTCAATAAAGTTTCCGACTTCTTGTTCGGAGTTCATACGAGTAGCTCTCTGTGATTTTTCTCATTCCAACTGATCCAACTCCTTTCGAAATCACCACTCTAGTTGGTAATATCATGCTTGCTTTTTTTTCCGTAATCCTTAGTGTACGAAGTTAAGATCTTCAGGTCAAAGTTACGCCGAGGACGTGGGTGCGCTCCATCTGAGTGTTGAGGAAGACTGGAGATCGAAAAAAGTTGGTGATCGAAGAGAGACTGCTTGAATTGGTGCATGAAGATTGGAGTTAAAGATTATCAGAGATTGGAGACTGTGGCGGTGATAAGCGACGGAGAAGACTTCGGGAAGACTAAGTTTCGCCGTCCTGGTAGAGAAAGACACGTGTTCCTGGAAGCCTCTTTCTTCTACGCGTGGCTAGCCAACGGCTTCAGAAGCTTTATTATTTTATCTTGTGTAAATCTCTGTTTTATGGCTTTGACTTTCAAATCTTGTACCAATTCCTTTAGGCCTATTGGGCTTAATAAGAAGAATTGCCAAAAAATCCGGCGGTTAGTTAACCCGCCTTGGCTATTTGTCACGGGTCAAAACTGGAAACTGTTGCTTTGTGTTTTTTTTTTCCGTTTTATTTACTGAGGGGAAAGAGGTAATTTTCACTTCGTCTTCCTCTTTTATGTCTGCAACCCCTAATTTTCGCAGCAGCTTCCATTTCTTTTCTTCAACACAAATACATCATATTTTCGGGCGATTTGCTCTATTTTGACTTGATTATTTTGTTATTAGTTACGAAATATGATAGATTTAAGGTTTAATCATCAATTTTGAACTGAATTAACACCAAAAACCCAATTTTTGCCCGGATAAGTTGTAGTCGCGGCGGAGCATCCGCGAGGAACGTTTCACCGGCGCGTAATCGGGCACTCCGGCCAATGACTATGTCTATAGCACGACGGTTGGTAAGTAGATGCTTCTCCTCCCGTCCTCTGCACGTCTGCATCGTTGGCAGTGACCTGCTGGTTTCTATACTGCCGACAAGGTTCTTCATTCTCTCTCTCTCTCTCTCTTTGCAACTTTGGTTGATAGCTACCATAAAGAAAATACATATCATTGTTTCTGAGTGGGCAGTGTGTGTGTCCAAACATATCAGCCAAAAGAAATTTTGATTTGATTAATGCTAACCAATTAACCTCTGTGTGATTGGATGGCTGGTGTGATCAGTTATTAAAGGCACATGAAGGAGCACGTATTGATATGATTGATCGATTGCCCACACCTTTTGGACTTGTTCGTTCCGGGGTTGCCCCTGATCATCCTGAAACTAAGGTCTACTACTTGAATTTTCATTTTTTTCATGGCTTGTTCTTTGTTGCTTAGAGAGATAATCATTGATATCTTTGGTTTCTTTCAATAGATTGTCATTAATCAGTTTTCTCGCGTGGCACAACACGAGCGTTGCGCTTTCTATGGGAATGTAAAGCTTGGTTCCGACTTATCACTTTCTGAGCTGCGGGATTTGTATCACGTGGTAAGTCATAGCGTCAACATTCAACAGCAAGTTGATTGAGAACATTCAACTTATTATTTTTATTAAGCATGGTCTGTTCAGGTTGTACTTGCATATGGTGCTGAAAGTGACAAAGATCTTGGCATTCCAGGTGAGGTATGCGTATGCCCATTATAAGTGTTATCATGTTGGTTGTTTGTACTTGTTGCTGATTACTTTGGTTAGAGTCTGAGAGGTATATACTCTGCAAGAGAATTCGTCTGTGGTATAATGGGCATCCCGACTACAGCAGTTTGAAACCTGACTTGAAAAGCTCTGACACAGCTGTTATTCTTGGCCAGGTTCTCTAATATAATATATGGTTTGCGATCTTCATTTGTTCAAAAGGCGATTTAGTTTCTACGAGTACCAAATGTACGTGTAAATTCATTTCTTAGGACTTCTCTGACATAATAATCATTCAAATTTAAGGGTAATGTAGCTCTAGATGTTGCTCGTATTCTCTTGAGACCGACAACAGAGTTGGCGTCGACTGATATAGCTAGACATGCTTTATCTGCACTGGAAGAAAGTTCTATAAGGTCCACTACTTATACTCTTTTGCATTCCATCTTTCTTACAACCAACAATAGTTCCTAATTCAAAATCGGAACGTCTACAGGAAGGTGTATCTTGTTGGAAGACGGGGGCCGGTTCAAGCAGCATTGACTGCTAAAGAGCTTCGAGAAGTTCTAGGTGTGTTGCATATATAAAGCATCGCATAGTGGACTTTTTTCGGTAGAGGAAATAACATAGCAACCAAATCGTGTGGATGGGGGTGTTAGATGATCACTAGAAACTATATTTAACTATATGATTTTTATAGTATGGTATGGACCATCTGGTGTGTGTGCTGCTGCTACTTTTGCGAGAGTGTGTGAGTAGATATGATTTTCTTCTACATATCCTATTTGGCAGATTGTTTGTGTAAGGGGAAGTGTGCCTGCGTAAACATTTTTTTTTTATTTTGTATCAATTGGAGTTTACAGTACCTTTGATAAATGAGTTCGGAGATTAACCGGCCTCTCCAAAGAAAGATAGAATCAGACCTTAGGTTATCTTCTTTTTATGATGTTCAATATCTTGTAATGTTTTTTGTTGGTCATTGATGTTTGTTATTTTCCCACTTACAGTATGTCAGTATAAACGCACATCTTTATAATGCAGGGATTAAGAATTTGCACATTCGAATAAAGGAAACGGACTTGAGTGTAACTCCTGCTGATGAGGTACTTGTGTTACCGATTTCAACTGTCTTTTTGCAGTTTAGAAAGATTGTAATATAACTTTTATATCTACTTTCGCTAAAAGTCCACAACAATTTGTTTGATCCTGCCTTTGTTTTGTCGTCTTTGCTTCTCATGAACGGCAAATCCCTTTGTGGTACTTTTATCTACAAAGGAAGAAATGAAAAGCAGTAGAGCCAGGAAGAGGATCTATGAATTACTGTCAAAGGCTGCTGCAGCAGCACCAGGAACATCCGAAGGTCAACGAGAGCTTCACTTTGTTTTCTTCCGCCAACCTGACCGGTTCTTAGAGTCAGATGAAAGCAAGTGCCATGTTTCTGGTGTAAACTTGGAGAAAACCATTCTTGAAAGTAAGTGCACCTCAAGGTGAATCTATATCATCGTATTTTGTTTATTTCTTAGCCCAGCTGTTTACAATACTAAAATGAATTAGTAATTGCTGAGGATACAATCGTGTAAACACTTGATACAATCGTGTAAATATCTCTGGGGTCTGGGCACGTGTAGGTATTGGAAGCGGAAAGCAAATTGCAGTTGGTACAGGAGAGTTTGAGGATATTAACTGCAGGTAATAAAATATTATTTTTGATGAAAGATTCTCAGTCATCAAACTTGAATGAAAGATGGTTAATTTTTTGCAGTATGGTGCTGAAAGCCATTGGTTACAAGTCGGTTCCTATCAACGGTTTACCCTTTGATCACAAGAAAGGTGTGTCTAATATGAAAGCTTTGTTGGAATAATGTCTATGAGAAATAAATATGTTGGGTTCTTCTGATTTTTGTGTTATGTTTTAAGGTACTGTCCCGAATGTAAGAGGTCGAGTGGTTAGTGAAAATGGAGGCATTTCACAGGCAGAGCCAGGTTTATACGTATGTGGATGGCTAAAAAGAGGACCGGTGGGCATAATTGCCACAAATCTTTACTGCGCAGAAGAAACAGTGAGCACATAGACTTGTCCACTAATATTCTTAAGCTATGAGATTGGGAGGTTAAAAATATGTGTTGCAGGTTGGTAGCATAAGCCAAGACATTGAAGAAGGTGTTGGTAAGATTGAAAAAGTAGGAATCAAGGGACTCATGCAGTTGCTTGAGAAGAAAGAGGTGAAGATGGTAGACTTTAGTGGGTGGGAGAAGATTGATGCCAAAGAAAAACAATTGGGTATTGAGAGAAATAAACCAAGAGAAAAATTAGTCACATGGGAGGATCTTTTAGCAGCAGCATCAGCAGCCAGCTAGTTTTTTTTAGCATTGATCTGGCTGAATTATTGAATTATATTTTGTCAACAAAATGAATAAGCGACTCACAACCATTCGGTTATCCCAATCGGTGGATTGATTTATATGTTTATCATTAGGCATATTTGGATTATGTTTGTATCACAGTAAGATTAAGGGCATGATTGTTTTTTTCTGCTATCATTTGCAAACGTAGTTATGTGGTTGATAGCGATTGTTGATATTTTGCAATAATCACAAAGAAAAGTTATAAGTTAGGATGCACTGAATCGGAAACAAATACATGGAGACGAAACGTGGAAACGTAATGTTTTAAAAAAATAAAAATGGAAACGTTTATAATATATATATATATATATATATATATATATATATATATCTAAGTTTAATTTTTTTTGTTTGAATTATCTAAGAGAGAAAATCAAATAACATAAGTGTTATTTTTCTTTGTACATTTTATAAAATTCTAATTAATAATTAAAAACTAACACATGTTATCCTTTGATAAAACTATTGAGCCGACTTCATTCCAAATCAAATAATTATACCAAATATCGAAAGATAATATTAAAATATAAATAAATAAACATGTATTCACTAACATCAAATGAAAAATAGTTATTCTTTTCGCGTTTCGAATCATAATCGCGAGTTTCCAAATTAGAATCGCAAGTTTCCATCGTGTTTTCAAAATGAAATTTTCAAGAAACGCGTTTCCTAAGAGTTTCTTCAAGTTTCCAAGAGATTCTGATTCTGAAACGTTTCTGGAACAGGAAACGGACATTGACCAGAGTTTCCATGAAACCTAGGTTATAAATCACTTCAAATCGCTTTAAAAATCTTAAATCCAAAAGCTTATTTGAGCTAGTATTTACAATTTCGGACGGTTGCAACGAGCATAAATTTTGATCAAGCCCATGAATTGATCTCAAACTAGTGGCATTAGAAATCTAAATCAATCCTCTATATTGTGTCAAAATATGAGCTTCATCCATCAGTTGGAAGATCTCCATCCGTTGCTAAACTTCTGACGGATCTGCTTATTCCAAAACTTCCAAAATTGCCCAAAACTTCCAAAATTGCCTAAAACATACCTAGAACTGAAAATACTCTAAAAAGAACTCCAAACACATATACTAGACTATAACTAAGACTTATAACATGGTCAAAAATTAGTAAAACCATGGTATATCAATGAGCAATAAGGTTGAGGGCAGAGATATGCTTGATCGTAACACTAAAAGAGATCGATTGGCCTTATATCCGAAAGAATTTTTTTATAGCTTTGTTTGAAACTATATGAAACCTTAGTTGTTTTTTCAAAATTTGTTTCATATACTCGGTTTGGCTATACGAAAGATGTTTCATGCAAGTTTTACGAAAGAAGCTTTGCATAATGTTTCGAGAATGTTTCATGTAGAAGTAATGGGATCGTGAATACTCGTAGATTACTTGTAATATTAATGAGCGAGGAGAAAAATTCAAGGAGTGAGGAGAATTTAGCGAGCAAGACGAAAGTCTCTCTTTGTCTCTAGTCGTTATTCCATGTGATGCAGGTCTCATTTTCTTGTAAAACTGATTCATGAGAGTTGTGAAGCTTATATGAGAGCTGTTTTGTACAACATGTGAAGCTTTTATGAAAGATTTTCCGTACAACTCGTGAAGGTTTTATGAAAACTGTAGAGTACAATTCATAAAAATACGCATTTCGTGATAGGTTTCCCAAGAGGTGTTTGATATTGAAGTATTGATGTAGTGTATTGCTTGTAACTATTTGTTAAGAGAAGTATGTTTTCCTCATTCATGTTCTTTGTATTGCCAAGTCGTTTTGAACAATAACGATTTCTTTCCATTGACTGTTTCTACAATTTATGATATTTTTTGAAGACTATTTTGTATAATTTTTTAGTAATATGAAATTTGTGGGTGACTGAGTTTTGGTTTTTGTTCTCTTTGTACCATTGGTTTTAGGAAAATATTAAATCCATTTTGTATTTGTCGAAAAGTTATTTAGGCGTTTAAGAATAGCAATATCTGACTCACAGTTGTGGAGCTTTGTTTAACTTGAATCTAATTACCGTATGATTCAATCGTTAGTGGAACTTTAACAAGAACATCGAAGCAAAGAAGAGACTTGGGAGACAAGAAGCACAATTGGGCAAGAAAGGGCACAAGTGGGCGAGGAATACCACACTTAAGAGAGGAAGGGCACAAGTTGGCGAGGACTTACACACTTGGGCGAGGAGAGGTATAAATGGTCAAGGACTAACACACTTAGGAAAGAAGTTGCACAAGTAAGCACAAATTATCTTACTTGGACGAGGAGGGTCACAAGTGGGTGAGGACTACCATAATTGAGAAAGGAGAGGATAGAGAATAGAGGAGGCTCATTTTTGGCCTTCTTCGTTTACCGTTGTTTTTTTCATATGATCTTGTTTGATTATCCAAAGGTAGTTTCGTAAAAACATCGAGCTTCATTTAGTTTTAAGAAAGTTGTTTTCTTAACGTGTTTCCGATTTTAGTGTTACAAGATTTTTTCAGTAAAACACTGTCGAGATTTGATGTAAGCCTAAGCTATCAAAGGCTCCACACAACTCTTGTAACAAAGTGATGATCAGATCAATAGGATGGTGGTCTAATGCTCGATCTAATCGACCAAATGAAACCGGTTTGATGAAAGTGATCTGATGATGATGATGATGGAATTAAGTGCACCACATGAGGGATGAAGAACTTATGATACAACACACACTCTCAAGCTGTGGAGGTACTGGTCTCAAAAAGGCAAAAGTAACAATTTTTACAAGAGAAAACTTATGTTTTTTGTTGGATATAATTGGTCCAAAACTAAATAACATTAGGAACAAGAAATATTCCTATTGAATAAAGAAAAAATATATATTTTATTAGGGTTAGGAGTTACCCTAAGAGAATTATATAAACTCGAAGTTGGATGAGACTTGTGGAAGTAATCTTGTAACATTTTCTCTTCTCCTTGCATCAGTTACCTAAAGCTGTTGTTTCTAATCTCGGTGGTGAGGTTGAACATATCATAGAAGATTGCTGGAATCCTCTGGCCTAGACATAAGGATAACTCATATATAGGCTTTGAACTTGTTAAATTGCTCTGTTTCTTTTATTCTTTTTGCTTGTTTGTTACTTTCGTGTTAAGTTAGAGAGAGAGAGATTAACAAACGAACGAACCTAAAGTGTGTTGAAGTTGATTTTGGTTTCAACAAGTGGTATCAAAGCATCATGTTAGGATGTCTAATACACGCATAGAGGTTGATCGGTTTGATGGGTCTTGCGATTTTATGTTGGGGAAGATATGCATGCTCCTGCATCTTAATTACTTGGATTTGAAGAAAATTTTCATGGATGAGAAACTACTTCAAGAACCTTATAAATCCGAATCGAAGGAGGAAGAGAATGAAGAGGAGGAGAGTCATCTGCTCCTACACCAGCTGATATTGACCCCTCAAAGGTAGAAAAATCAAAGAAAGCCATGAATTTGATTGTTTTGAATGTTGGTGACTATGTTCTACGGAAAATTAGCCAGTGCACAACAACATCAGCTACGTGGTCGCTGTTGGAGAGACTATATATGTCCAAGTCTCTGCCAATCAAGATTTTCCTGCAGTTAAAGGTCTATAACTTTAAGATGAATGATGCTACATTTGTTGATTCAAACATCAATGACTTCCTGAAGCTATTATCTGATTTGAATAGCGTTGAGTCACGGTAACAGATGAGGTGCAAGCTATATTGCTTCTATATTTTTTGCCATCTCGATAGAACCAAGTGAAGGAGACTTTGAAGTATGCAAAGGACGCCATAACTCTAGAGGCTGTGATTGCAGTAACTCAAGATAAAGAAAGAGAGTTGAAAGACAGTGGTTTGAGTAGTAAAGAAGCTGGAGAATGTTTAGTCAAAGATAGAGGAATGTCTAAATGGAGAAACAACTCTAAAAAATAATCTTGGTAGATCAAAATCAAGATCTAAAGTGGTGTGTTGGCACTGTAAGAAGGAGGCACATCTCAGGAAAGATTGTTTCGCTCTAAATAAGAAGTTTGACAGAGAGGAACAAGCTGAAGCGGGTGTTATTACATAGAAGCTTCAATATTCTGAATCTTTGAACGTCTCTGATCTGAATACAAGAAATAATTGGGTTATTGACTTAGGGTGTACCTACCACATGACATCCAGAAGAGTCTGGTTTGATACCTTACAAAGATAAAAGAAAATCAGATTCTACTTGGGGATAATCATGCGGTGGAGGCTGAAGGAATTGGTTCTATAAAGATAGTCACTTGTGGAGGCTCAATTTTTGTGCTGAACAACGTCAGATATATTCTAAATCTGAGAAGAAACTTGATATCAACATGAACACTTGATAAACTTGGGTTCCACCACAGTGGTAGAGATGGTAAGCTCACGTTTGACAAGAATGGAAGGCTGGGGTTGAGAGAAAATCTGATACACGGATTGTATATCCTCGAAGGTGAGATTGTGACAAACAAAGTTCACCATACACAAGTTACAAAACCGAAAAGCGACATTGTGGCACAACAGCTTAGGGCACATGAGTGAGAAAAATCTGAGGATCTTGGACATACTAACGAAGGAGATTGATACTCAAGTTTTTTTGCGAACATTGTGTGATAGGAAAGACAAAGCATGTAAGCTTCTCAATAAAAAAATATGACACGAACAAGATACTCGGGTATGTATACTCCGACTTTGGGGGGTCTCCTAATGTGCATCCATCTCTGTCAAAGAAGCAATACTTATTATCGATGACTGCTCTCATAAGGTATGGTTTTACTTTTTGAAGACTAAAGATGAAGATTTCACAAGTTTTTGTGAATGGAAGACGCTGGTTGAGAATCAAGTGAATTAGAAGGTAAAAAGTGACTGAAAACAGACAAAGGTGTGGAGTTTTGTAACTGGGAGTTTAATACATTATGCCAGAAGAATGGAATTCAGAGGCACAATACGTGTAGTTATACGCCATAACAAATTGACGTTGCTGAGCGTATAAATCTAACAATTATGGAGAAGGTGATGCATGTTAAACCAATATGGTTTGAGTAAAAGCTTATGGACGGAAGCTGCAGCTACAACAGCTTACCTGATCTTTAGAACATTGTAATCTGCGATTGACAACAACATTCCTGAAGAAGTTTGGCTTAAGAAGAATCATGGGTACAAACACCTCAGAACGTCTGGATTGATTGTCTAGTACGTACATGTTTATCAAGGAAAGTTGAAGCCAAGGGAGATGAAGGGAGTATTAATAGGATACCCACCGGGTCTAAAAGGCTACAAGGTGTGGCTATTGGATCAGAAGAAGTGTGTGATAAGCCGTAATGCTTTGTTCAAAGAACATGTGATGTATAAAGATATGTTGGGAACGAACAAAGAGTCCACTGAAGAAGAAGCTAAGGGGAACTTAGAGAGTGCAAAAGTGAAGATTATTACGGAAATACCACGTGAAGATAAAAAGCCTGCAATAACTAACTCAATGGGTTCTGAAGCAGGTGGAGAACTGAACTTGTTCAAGCTGATTTTGACGGTCAAACAACAACAGAAAGTGACAGTGAGTTGATACAAAAAAATTGAATGGTGGTTTGACTAATTACCAACTCACACGGGATAGACAAAGGAGAACTATTTTTCCACCAGCAAGATACACGGATGTTGCTCCTCCTTTGGAATTCACATAAGAGTTTGAAGTGGCATTCGCCCTTTCTGCAGATGAAGAGTTAGTAGAGGCTGAGGAACCTAGACACCATTATGAGGCTATGAGTTGTAAAGATAAGAAACTCTGGAAGGTCGCTGCTGGTGAAGAGACGACGTCTCTAGACAAGAACAAAACATGGGTAATAATTGATAAACATGAAAGAGTAAAGGTTATTGGGAGTAAATGATTATTCAAACTGAAACCGAGAATTCTTGGAGTTGAGACAAAGAGGCACAAGGCCAGATTAGTAGCAAAAGGCTATGCTTAACATGAATGAATTGATTATCAAGAAGTGTTCTCACCTGTAGTTAAACATATCTCAATTTGAATCATGTTGTTGTTAGTTGTTCATGCTGATTTGGAGCTTGAACAAATAAATGTTAAAACAATTTTTTTCATGGAAACTTGGGAGAAGACATATACATGTGTCAACCTGAAGGTTTTGATGTATGTGGAGCTGAGAAAGTTTGTTTGCTCAAGAATCCCTCTATGGATGAAGCAATCTCCAAGATAATGGAATAAACGATTTGACAAGTTTATGCTGGATCAAGGTTTGTGAGGAGTGAGCAAGATCAGTGTGTCTATGTGAATGAGGTATCTAAGAAAAATTATGTGTACCTTCTACTGTACGTGGATGATATGTTATTAGCAGCCAAGGAGAAGCAGGAGATTTCGAATTTAAAGGGATTGCTAAGCTCTGAATTTGAGATGAACGATTTGGGGAACGCTAGAAGCATTCTTGGTATGAATGTATTTCGAGACAGAGAGAAAGGAATACTAAAGTTGTCTTAGTCATAATATTTGCAGAAAGTTCTACGAAACTTCAATATGGCAAAATCAAAGAAGATGAATACACCTATTGGAGCACATTTCAAGTTGTGCTCTGTGGATGAGGGTTCTGAGGTCTTAGACACAAACACAGTTTCGTACTCAAGTGCTGTAGGAAGCATCATGTACGCTACGGTAGGATCGCGACCTGACTTAGCTTATGGATTTGGTTTGGTTAGTAGGTTGATGAGTAGACATGGGGAACTACATTGGGAAGTCGTGAAGTTGTTATTGAGATACATCAAAGGGGCATCTCAGTTATGCCTAACTTATACAAAGGGAAGAGAGTTTTCATTTGAAGGTTTATGTGATTCTGATTACGCAACTGACTTGGACAGAAGAATATTGATTTCTGGATATGTATTCAAGGTAAGAGGAAACATTGTTAGGTGGAGGTCGAATTTGCAGCATATGGTGGCTCTATCGACAACTGACGCTGAGTGTATCTCATTGTCTGAAGCTATGAAAGAAAGCTTTTGTATCAAGGGGTTATTGAAAGAGCTCGGATTTAAGTAGACGTGTGTTTCTATATGGTCTGATTCGTAGAGTGTGATTTCTTCGGAAAGAACATAATCTATCATGAGAGGACTAAGCACGTTGCTACAAAGTACCATTTTATCAGAGACTGGATCGCTTGTGGAGAGGTGGAGGTGCTGAAGATTCCAACCTCAAGAAATCCGACTGATGTCTTGACAAAGGTTGTTATGGTTAACAAGTTTGGCGATGCTTTGGAGTTGTTAAAGGTGATTGAAGCCTGAAGATAGCTTCGTCATTGCCATTGTAAAGATTCGAAGTGCAATCACTATGAAGATATTTTCAGTTGTTAACTCAAGGTGGATTTTGTTGGATATTATTGGTCTAAAACCGAAAAACATTAGGAATATAAAATATTCCTATTGAATAAACGAAAGAGATCTATTTTATTAGGGTTAGGAGTTATCATATAAGCATTATAAAAGCTCGAAGTCGGATGAGACTTGTGGAAATAATCTTGTAACGTTTTCTCTCCTCCTTGCATCATTGTATTCTGATCTGCGGCTCATCTAACGCGATAAACACTCCGCCTGGGGAGCACGGTCGCTAAAATTGTTATGTCTAAGCTCGGTGGTGAGGTTGCACATATCATAGTGGATTACTGTAATCCTCTGGCCCTTACGTAAGAGTAACTCATATCGAGGCTCTAAACTAGTTAAATTGTTGTATGTCTTTTATTCTCTTCGCTTACTTGTTACTTCCGCTTCATGTTAGAGAGAGAGAGAGAAAGAGCGATTAACAAACAAACCGAAATAAACAAACCTAAACGTGTGTTGAAGTTGATTGTGGTTTCAACATTTTCTTTAGAAGAAAAATCATTTTGTTTATTGATTTGGGGTAAAAAAAGACGGTGTGCTTATAGGAGACTTATATAGTGTCCAATGCAACTATGCAATTGAAAGGGCCATGAAACAAAACAGACTCGCATGACTTAAATGCAAAGGCTAAATATGTGACTTGAATTATTCAGAAAATAAAGAAAACAAAGAATGCAAATAACAGAACAAAGCAAAGAATGAGATCATTGGTTAGTCGATATTCAAATGATTGTCTACCTATGGTTTCCAAACGATCCTTTACTTTTGGTAAGTCTTGACCGGATGATTCTTTGGCCAAGCATGAATGTAGACGCTTTCTGATCAAGTGGGTTGACTAATGAATATGGAAATTACATGGACTTGGTCTTGTTTAGGAATTAGAGGCCATAAATCTTCACTTATTGAATGGCTGGTCCAACTTCATGTTGATAAGTAAGTCCATCTTGTTCTGGTTGGATGGGCTCTTCCTCTTTAGAATTTTCATATCCAAAAGCTATTAGCATACTTTCAATTGTATGTTGTAATAACTGAGCTCTTTGTCTAAATCTTCCTTGAAAACAATTGGCGTTGGAACATCTTTGGCCACCACTAGTTTGGTCGGATTGTTTTGTAAGGTTTGGATGTCTGGTTTGGTTAGTCTGATTCACCTTGGTTTGCTTCAGCTTGGATGTCTTCATCATTTCCAGCCTCTTCAAAAGGCCTTGACCTCAAATTGGTTCATCTACAAGGAAAAAATCTAAATTAGTAACATTGAATGTTGAAGATACATTAAACTCACATGGTAGATCTAGACGGTATGCATTGTTGTTGATCCTCTCAATGACTTGGAATGTACCATCTCTTCTAGGAGAAAGGTTAGAACTCCTTTGGTTTGGAAATATTTATTGTCTCATATGCAACCACACCCTTTCTCCAGGTTCAAATATTTTCTCTTTGGCGGTCTTTGTTAGCTGGATTAACATACTGGTCAGTCTTCTTCTTCAAGTTGTTTCTAGCTTCATGTAATTCTTTTATAAATTCTGCCGTGCTAGCTTCTCCGGTTAGACTACTACTTTAGCTGGTGGTAGTGGCTTAAGGTCCATTAGCTCCTTTGGATTGAACCCATAAGAAACTTAAAATGATGACATCTTAGTAGTTGAATGTTGAATTCTATTATAAAAAAATTCAATGAAGGAAATATACTCCAACTAGTTTTTCATGTATCTTCCAATGTTGACCTTAATAAGGTTGATAAGGTTATGTTGACTACTTCAGTCTGCCATCTGTTTGGTGATGCAGATAGAATATTTGAAAAATATTCTAAATGTCTTAGTTATTAGTTTATTATTTATTTTCGTATTTATCTTAATTAGTTGGAATTATCTTAAGAATTTTTAATAGGTTTAAGATTATTTGGTTTTCATATAAATAAGTTTTTTTTGCCTAGAGTTGTTGACATATTTTTGTTATTGAATAAACTTTGAGTTTTCATAGTTACACGAGTTTTTAAAGCATGAGAAAGAGTATTTTTAAACCAAGAGTTTTTGTTAAAGTATTGAGAAAAGTATTCTAAAATCTTAATTTCCAGGTATTATTAGATTAAGATGTCTAGTTCTATCTATATTATATTCCGTTACATCAGATGGTATCAAAGCTGTGTGTTTTTGATTTTTAATCGAAGAACGATTTTGAGATCATGTTGAACGGAGACATCTATTTTACCACAAAAGAAAAATTGTTTGCGCAAAGTAAAAAAAAACGGTTTTACAGAATAATTATTAATGATCCAGTTTATGATGTCTACAACAAAGACAACATAAATTTCATCGATCAATTATCAAGAGATGTGGTCGTGAAACCAGTGTTCTAAAAATCGACCTATGTGGTGCCTAGGCGCCCGTCTAGTCGACAAATCGGGTATGTACGAAACGTTTTGTTCAATCCTATTTTTTTTAAAAAAAAATCGGTCTAGACGTTTAAAAAAATCGGTCTAATCACCCGCTTAAACAATAATACCCCTATAAAACATCTAATCACCGTCTATCGATTTTAGAACATTGCCTGAAACAATGCCAAAGCATGGTCTTTAAAAAAGACATCTACGGGTGCAAGTACCTTAACCATATTAAAGAAGGCATGCTCGTGAGGAGCATAAATTCATGGCATCTTATATGAGAACAAAGAGATAGTGGAGGTTTTATCTCATTTTGTCAAAGAGCACATCAGGACAAAATTTTGATTCCACGTAATGCGTTTTGCAGCTTTTGTTATAATAGATTTGAACATTATTCTCTTAGCGGAAGGAGACCATCAGTGGAAGATTAAAGGAAAAGAAAAATATGTTTGTTATCGACAAAATTTTAGAACTGAAGAGCACAATTAAGACTCAAGAACGAATCTTTTTCGCCGCGGAAAAAATGTTGCCCATAAAATATTTGGGAAATATTCGCTCGGTTCCACAAAGAACCATATTTTAATAAAAAATTAGTTTCATAAAGATATATTTTTACGTTTTTAATGTATTAATTAATATAAATTGGTAATTTCAAGTGTTTATAACAATTTAATTGGTTGAAAATTATGAGGAATAATTAACAACGAAAAATAATGCATTGATAATTAATTTTTTTATTTTTTTTAATAAATTTGAAAATTCCAAAACATACATCCTATTGAAACAAAGAGAGTATTTTAAATCTTTTAGTTATCTAGTTTATTATTTCTTTTGATATTATCTTAATTAGTTGAATTTATCTTAAGGATTTTAATAGTTTTATGATTATTTGGTTTTCATATAACTTTTTATGTCTAGAGTTGTAGACAAATTTTTGATATTGAATAAAATTTAAGCTTTCATAGCTAAATGAGTATTTTTAAACCAAGAGCTTCTATTAAATATCACTGAGAAGATATTAACAAACCCTAGTTTATGGTATTTTTAGAATCAACGAAACTAGTTATATCTCTATTAGCTTCCACTACATCATTTGGGAATGAAAAGTAGTTGAAAACAATAGTTTTATCCCCAACTTATTCCATAGAGTCCTCCAAAAGTGACTGAGGAACTTTTTGTCATGGCCACACAATTGTAGTTGGAATTCCATGCAAACATACTCCTCCTTGAATAATAGAACATCAGTTTGGAATGCATCATTCACTTTAGCACAAAGTATGAAATGTACCATCTTGAAGAATATGTCTACTACAACAAAGACAATCCTTGTGATGAATCTTTCCCAACACAAAATTCATTGAAATGTCCATCCATGGAGTAGTATGAATCGACAATGGCATGCGTAGGCCATGAGGATGCACTCTTGACTTAGCCGTCTTTCAAGTAACACACCTAGCACAATAGAGGTGTTTCTTAACTATGCCAGTGTCTATCTACTCTAAAATTTCCCATAAGACCTTCTCCATGAGCTTCTTAGATCACAGCGACTCCCATTGAAAATTGTGGAATGCACATGCTTCTGCCTCTGAATAGAAAATTTCATGTGTATACAGAACGCGGTCCTCAATATTCGGAGGCTGCAAGCAAGAATTTTAGGGCCAATTTACATATATTTTTACAATAAAAAGTTTATAAAATGCGCACATGACTGTCGAACCCATGATATGTAGACATGAACTCAAAGTATTTTCCACTAGAAAAAACGAATATTTATCATTTTTTGGCCGAAATAATGGTACAAAATTGGTGGCTGGAAGCCACTGCTTGGTCCGCATAGTCTCAAGGCCGGCACTTTGTGTATAGATCTTTCCATTTGCTTCTTTAGCACAGCCTATAAAGTTTTCAGCAAGTTCAGGGTCGTATATGTATAGGTCTTTGATGAACTCAAAACCCAACACTTTAGCTTTCGTTATTGTTATCAATGCATGCCTTCTAGATAAAGCATAAACTACAATGTTGACTTTGTATTTCTTGTACTTTATGATCTATGGAAATGTTTCTATAAGCTCCATCCAACGAGCATGCCTCTTCTTCAGGTTGGTTTGATCTCTTAAGTGATTTAATGAATGGTCAATGTGAACCACAAACTCCTTAGACAACAAGTTATGTTGTCAGTTTTCTAGAGTTCGTACAAGAGCATATAACTTCTTATCATAAGTTGGATAGCTCCACTAAACTTCTCAATAAAGTAAGTTATTGACTTTCCTCTCTGAATGAACAATGCCACAATCTCTATCCCAGATGCATCACACCCCACCTCCAATGTCTTATCGAAATCTGGCAGAAATAGAACTGGTGCATTGGTTAGTATATCCTTCAAGGTATGGGAATCTTCTTGTTGTTCCTTCTCGCATATGAAACCCACACTCTTCTTCACCATAAATGTAAGAGGTGAAGCTATGCTACTAAAATCCTTTAAAAACTGCATGTAGAAGCTTACTAAACCATAGAAACTCCTCATTTAACTGATGTTCGTTGGTCCTGGCCATTCCTTCATTCCCTTCACTTTTTATTCATCAACTTGTAACCCATGTGAACTTACAACAAAGCCTAGTAAGATAAATTTATCAATGCAAAATGTACATTTCTTGAGGTTTGCATAAAGTCTTTCTTGATGAAGTGTCTTTAATACTAGCTCAAGATGTGATACATGATCAAGTAAATTGTCTAAAAAATGATTCATTAGATTCATGAAGGTGCCTAGAGCATTGGAGAGTCCAAATGGCATCACCATCCACTCATAGAGATGTTGCTTAGTTTTAAAGCACTCTTCCACTCATCTCTTTTATTCTCTCATATGGTGGTAACCACTCTTAAGATCTATCTTTGAGAAGAAAGTGGATCCACTTAACTCATCCAACATGTCATCAACCCATGGGATTCAATGTCTCTACTTAATGGTAATGTTGTTGATGGCTCGACAATCTATACACATCCTCCATGTGCCATCTTTCTTTGGAAAAAATAGTACAAGAACAACAAAAGGATTAAAGCTTTCCCTCACATACCCCTTGTCCAGTAGCTCCTGAAATTGTTTTCTCCAACTCCTTGGTTTCCTCAGGGTTCAGTATGTATGCTGGTTTGTTTGGTAAATCAGCTCCGGGTACAAAGTCTATTTGGAGGTAAACCGGCTGTAATTTCTTCTAGAAACACATCCTTAAACCAGTTAAGAAGTTCACTGATCTGTGGTGATAATGATAGTTCACCAAAACCTGCACTCAAAAGCTCTTTAAAAATCATTAGTAGCATTGTGTGTTTAGAACAACCTTCCTTACATGATTAGGCTGAATACGAAAGTTAGACTTCGCATTTTCTACTTTTCTTTAGCTATTGAAAGTTTCAAATCATGCACTTGTAATGGTGTAAGTTGTGCTAGACTAATCTTGCACTTCTCCTGCATAAATGTATACATGTAAACTATACCATCATGTTTAGTTTCCATATCCCATTGCCAAGGTCTTTCTAATAAAACATGTCCAGATGCATAGGTGCAACATCACAAACAAATTCATCCTAATATCTACCAATGATAAGTAGAATGCTCATTTGGTCTTGAATCTTAAGTTCAGCTTTATCATCTAACCATCTTAACTTATAGGGATGCAGATGCATAGTCTTTTCTAATCCAAGTTTTTTAACCATGTGAGTACTAGAAAAAATTAGTGCATGATCCTCCATAAGTTATAAGGTTACGTACCTTCTCATTAATGGTGCAGTGTCTGTGAAAAATGTTCTCGCTTTGGATGGTCTCATATGGTTGGATCATTTCACTTAACACACATTTGGTAACAATAGCCTCACCAATGTCTGGATACTCATTCTCTACTACTATTCTTGTACCTCTGCTTCATACTCATCATGAGACTCATATCCACCCTCTTAGTTATTAACATGACTCTTTGGTTTGGACACTCGAGCCATGTGCCCTTTGCTTTTGTACTTGAAGCAAGTGATGTCTCTAGCACGCTGAGGATTTGCATTCATGTTTTGATCAGCTCTGGTGTATTTACTTGGTTCACTTAAGATGAGTCTTGGCCCGGTTGTCCAGAGTAATTCACTTGCTTTTATCCACTGGTTTGTTATAGTTGATGTTGTTTGATATTCATGTATCTTGGGTTTAGCCTCTGGTAGACTTTTTCTTACTATGATGTTCAGCTTGAATGACTAAGTTGAATAGATCCTTGAAATCCACATAAGTTTGCCTCACAACCTTGCAATTGATCCGATCATGTAATCCATATACAAACTAAGCCATGATGGATTCTTCATCCTCATTGAGCCCTAACCGGTTTCTCAAGCGCCCAAACTCCTCATATTACTTTTCTACTGATTTGGTTCCTTCCTAAGATCTCTAAAACACTTCTGTAAGTCCCTTTGAAAGTGTTAAAGAATATATCTCTTGCTATGAGATCTTTCATGTCAAGCCATGAATCAAGTGGCCTTAGCTGGTTTCTCCTCAGGTCTTTGGTCACTCTATCCCAACACATGTACTTTTATCAGCTAGAAAACACTGCAAAGTCTCTTGTCCTCATGTTTTGATCCTACGTCTCTCAAAATCATGGGGATTTGCATGAGTGCTCACGTTAAAGCTGCGAGTTCAAGTAACACAAGTACTACAAGACTAGCTAATTTTGAGGTTTGAAGAGTTGAATTTATTTTGGTCGGCAATAGAGTAGGGTCTAACTTTAGGGTTTGTTGTTCATTATTCTTTACGCATTTTTTCTATTCGAGGTTAGGTTTTCCGGGACTTAACTTAAAAGTTTGGTTTTCTAACGTGGATAATGATTAGTTTCTTTTTTAAAAAAAAATAATTATTAGGTTTCCGTAAACTGTCGTTTTGGTGTTTGGCTAATTCACGGCTCATTTTAGTTGTCAGAGGAAAATACAAGCAAGAAATTCAGAATCTTTACATTTGTCTGATCTCTTACAACAAAACCATTTGTACAAATTTTGGAGAAATGGGTTTTGTGAAAAAAGTGAAGTCTAAGTGTTTTTATATGCAAGCTATTTGTTTGGTGTTTGCATAGGCACGAGTTCGAAGTATATGAGCTCAGAGGCAAATGATACACAAAGCATGGAAGCAAATGCTCTTCTGTGTCTGTCAGAACAAGCCCTAGAACCGAAGAGATATCTTGCAATCTCCAAACCTGAAAAGTTTCAGTTTTGCTGAGCTCAAAGCAGCAACTAGGAATTTCAGACCAGACAGTGTTCTTGGTGAAGGTGGATTCGGTTGTGTCTTTAAAGGATGGATTGATGAGGATTCTCTCATGCATCTAAACGGGAACCGGTATGGTTATTGCTGTTAAAGACTTAACAAAGAGGGTTGGCAGGTCATCAAGAATGGCTGGTAAATTCGAAAAGCTACCTTCAATATTTGAACTTATATTAAAGATTTTTTTGTTTATGTTTTTATTTGATTATTGGTGCTGCAGGCGGAAGTGAATTACTTGGGGCGGCTTCTTCTCATCCAATCTTGTGAAAACTTGTCGGCATATCTGCTTAGAGGATGAGCATCATCTTCTTGTGTATGAGTTCATGCTCGGGGAAGCTTAGAGAATGCATTTATCAGAAGTATTCTCTTCGCTTCTCTTCTCTGTTCATCTGGTTAACTCGAAATATTATTCAGTTTTGTTTCTTGTTGTGGCAGGAGGTTCCTACTTCGAACCGTTATCTTGGAATCTTCGGTTGAAAATTGCTATTGGTTGTGCAAAAGGTCTAGCTTTTCTTCACAGCGCCGAGACGCAAGTCATATACGCGACTTTCAAACCTCTAATATACTTTCTGATTCGGTACTTCCATCTTTTGATGTTGATGAATATAGCTATGATAACAGATTTTTATGTTTAAGAGAAAAATCTCATTGACATGGTCACAGAACTACAATGCTAAGCTATCTGATTTCGGTTGGCTAAGACGGTCCAACAGGTGATAACAGCCATGTCTCTACAAGGTCATAGGTACCTATGGGTACGCAGACCTGATTACCTTTGTGAACGGTGTAGTCTCTCAAAAGTCGTTTTTTTCTTTATTGGGTTTGTTTTACTTCTTTATGATGACCACTAACTCTTTCACTTAGGTCATTTAACAACAAAGAGTGATGTCTATAGCTACGTGTTGTGCTTTTGGAGATGTTGTCTGGTCGTAAAGTTGTGGACAGTAATCGTCCACCGAGAGAGCAAAAACTGGTGATTGGGCAAAACCGTTACTTGCAAACAAGAAGGAAGATTTCACGAGTTATCGATAACGTATCCGAGATCAATGCTCTATTGGAAGAAGCACATAAAGTCGCTACTCAAGTGTTGGAATGTCTCCACGTGACAAAAAGCTGAGCAAACATGAACGAGCATTGTTTTCACCTCGAAGAGATCCAAGCTTTGCGTGAAGCAGGTGGAAATAACACTTGATAGACCGAGAAAAAGAATGTGTAGGAGAAGAGACAGTTTTGATCAACAACCTGCTGAGGGCGAGATAGCAGCTGCTTATCCACGTCCGTCTGCATCGCTCTGTTTGTCTGAGAAAGAACACGTTCTGCTCTTAAGATATCTACAAAGTTAAAAAACAAATTCGGGTTAAGATTATCTACACATCTGATGTATGGTAATGCCAATAGACACAAAAGAAAATGCATTTACAGTTTTTGTAGCTCGGTCAAATTTATCGGAAGGCAGGCGTTATGACCCCTTTTAGTCCAGTGATGATAAGCCTCTGTTTACATTATCAGAGTAATTTCAAAGTATCAGATACTTGAGAAGATTTAGAGTTTCAACATGAAGTGTATGAGAAAGCCATCTCACAGGGAAATAATTCTTTATGTTATGTGAATCTTCATTAAGTGAATAATGATACATGGAGAATACAATCAGATGAATCAAAACCTATTGCATCTAAGTTGCTAATTAAGCAGAGGGTCTTAGTGAGCCACAAAAAAAGTAACAAACTCATAAGACTAGGAAGGTTTAATCACAGACCCAAATGAGTGACTAAAGCTTAGCTAAATGTTGAATTCGAGGAATATAAAGTTAGGTTTCAGCAGCCCACAGCAACACTTCTTGCGGAACTACAACAAAACAACAAGGATAGTAGAAAGGCAACATGAGAACAGTCCGAGGTACCCGCAGACCGTCGCGTAGGCGACTCCGACAAGAGGGCAGGAGAAGCAGGTTTTGACCACGACCTGGTCCAGCCATCGCATTCGGTGAAGTCCACTCCAGACGATGCATACTCCAGAAGACAACGAGCCGGTTCACTGTGAATCCAGACCAACGAGAATATAGCCAGAATGTACTAATGGCGTGTGTATGAGTGACTGGTAGATGGAGAAGCGGAGGATTTAACGCTCAGCTCACGCGTCGCCATCACGCAAGCAGAGCACTATAGAATTAAGCTTCGCAATAGACGCTAAGATGGCAGAGATTACGGCAGGTCGGCGTTCAATCTCTATGCACGACTTGAAGAACAGAGGAACATGACCTCCTATCAGCAGAGGAGGAGAGTGAGAGGAGATACTCCATCGACTGTAGAAGGTCAAAGCAGAGAGTATACGCACAAAACTGCTGAGCGCTATCGTCTGGACCCGCGTCTATACGGATGCTGAACTCAATCCAAACACGTATGTAGTTTTCCAAAGAACAACAGAAACGAGAAGGAAGTCTCCCGATCGAAAGGCCTCCAGACATAACGACCATTGTTTCATCTGTGTCAGAAGAGAGATGGCGGAAATTCTACCGAGAGCACGACGGGCAGGAGATAGTGAGAGTACGATCAGAGGAGACACGCAACTGACAAGAAGCGAAAGACGAGGAGAGGCAGCGAACGCTCAACAACTGCCGGCAAGGCCTATGCCGATATCAGGAAATTCTGACCACAAATTCAATACAATCACACCTCAGATCTACAACAGAATCGGCGCCTCCTGAAAAGATCCGACATCTACGACCTCGCTATCCTCTAGAGAAATGTCTGAGATACACTCACATCACCGATGATGCGTTTAGATCCTGACCCTAGTCCGTAACACACACAAGTGATAACGAAGCAAGGAGAGGCAAAGGAGGTCATAGCACTGTGATTGCTGAGTTTATATCGTAACGAACAGTGTTTATTTTATTTTGTGTAATCACGTAAGACAATCTATCTGATGGCGATGGTAGTAGACAACAGAGTCAATAGATCTACAAGATTTTCAGCTGTTCCATCTGCTGGTTGTTTTCTCTCTCTCCTTTATATTTCTTGTGGTCGTTGTATTCCTCGTCCTTTTCTATAGCGCCAACTCCTCACATCCTCTTTGATGTCGCCCTAGACAGGTTAGCACGCTAAAGCCCATGCCGGCAAAAAATTGGGACTTTACTTTCGTAAGGAATGCACAGAGCCTCAGTCTCTGTCGCTTGTCAGCGACACGTATGCTTTGTGTCGATCTCGTGTCTGATCGCCATCGCGGGGCAGCCAGCAATTTCGATCCCACTTCTTAATCGGGTAGGGTCCGACTGATCCGACAATGGGGATGGGCCGAAGTCATCTTATGATGGCTTTGTGGGAGTCTTGGAGGCTATGTATTCCGTTCGCCCTATGACAGCTCTCCACACGCTAGTGCACTGGGCAGTGCTTGCTTAGCTGTCAATGGGAATGGATTGTATGTACACAAAAAAGAAAAAATGGAATCGGTCATGACTCGGCATGACACGTCGCGTCACCCTTTTATGATCTTTTACTAAGCGATCGGTTTAACAGCGAGATTCTCTGAATCCAAGTGAATCGTTGGACCGGTTCGACCATGTCTATTACTACGAGCCAACCGAATCGGTGTCAAATTTATTCGGGAGACGAAGCATTTTCGTAGGCTTAATAGGCCCGATAGCTTAATCATGCACGCTTATATCCTCCAGGCCTGTGCTTTTTTTGCTATATTTGAGCATTCTCTCCCTTCATTATTTCATTATGTTCAGGATTATCGAAAGTACCTTCTCTCCTCTTCTCTCTCGATTTCCTTTCTGTTACGTTGTTCTGAGATTACGATTTTGCGCGTTCGTTTTCGCCTTTTCCGGCACGTCGTCTTCTTTCAGTGGCTGCGCTGGGAGAAAGATGTCATCCGTTCGGAAAAGAGATACTCTCCATCTGGAAGGAAAGGGTGTTCAGACGCCCCAAGTCATTCAGAGATGAGTTGATCGGCCCGAACATATGCTCAGGTCTCAAGCAGCATCAGGACGTACCGCGCCGCCCCACTGGCGCGCGTTCTTTCGCATTCAGACGCTCCCTGCGACACCTAGACTCTGCATTCGTGAAGGATGGAGATGGTGAAAAAATAAATCTTCGAGGCCACCTGCGGAATCGGAAGAGACTGATCGTACACTTGGAGATTAGTTCTCGTCTTTAGGGTACAAAAACCAGCTACGGCGCTCACCGGCGTCAGAGCCATAGATAGTCGTAGACGAGAGTCTAGTGGCAAGACATGTGTGCTATGATGGACCGACACGTCAAAAATCGGTCGCTTGATTCCATTACATATTACCACTACGTAATGGATCGAGGTTCAAGACAACTCCGGACCCTTCCTCGGTAACATCTCTCGGCCGTAGTAATTGAAGGTGAGAAGTTGGTGGGGACGTCTCTCCCAACTTGGTCCAGCTCTGAGTGCTTCTACGCCAATTGAAGTAATGTAATGCGCGCTAGCGGGCTTACGCTTTAAGTGATTCCAAGACCAAGGAACAAACTAACGTATCCCTATGCGGACTCCCCCAATCAGTTTACCAATGCGTCTACGAGTCTTGTCTTTGTGAGGATATCTATAAGTTTTGGTTCCCGATCCACATCGTCTGATTACCGTGACATCCTACAAACGCGATCATGTTGCAATTGCGGTGATGTGGTCCACTGTGTCCAGTTAACAAATGAACAATCCAGATGTCGCTGCAGCTAATGTAACTGGATGCAGAGATAGAGTGTATCAATAAGACCACCTGGACGAGTAGGCTACTTCGAAGAGATAGTACACAGACCCAGCCGAGCCGAACGGGTTTGTTTACAGATGCAAATGGCCAGTCAAGACTCCATATCCTTACGAGAATCCTTCGTGCAAAAAGTATCACTGCATATTTCTATGTAAGGCTGACAAAGTGCTTTGAACCACTACCGACAGTATCGCACCAAGAAACGTAAATCGGCAAACAACGGGGCCGCTCAGTTTACACAGGTGTTCATATCGAGCCAGTGATAACTACGTCATTCTGCGTAGATCAAATACCGATCAAGCCGTCGAGCAA